>CAKNYM010049077.1:104510-144658 GCA_932195095.1 Andricus curvator
CTCTAAAATCCTTAAATAATCCTAATTCCCTGAAATCTCTAAATTTCTTAAATTCTCTGAATTCCTTGAATATCCTGAAATCCTTGAATTCCCTGAATTCTTTGAATATTCTGAATTCTCTTAATTTCTTGAATTCCCTGAATACTCTGAGATTCCTCAAATTATCTGAATTCTTCGATTATCCTGAATTCTTTAAATATCCCTAATTTCTTCAATATTTGGAATTACCTGAATTCTCTGAATTTCTTGAATCCTTGAATATCCTGAATTCCTGAAATTTCTCGAATTCTCTGAATCTCCTGGATTTCTGAAATTCCTGAATTCAGAACATTGAAGGTCTTCATGAAAATCCTGAATACCTTGAAAATTGTCTTTTGAGGTGGAATATTAATATTCTTGGTGAAAAATGAATCTTTTTGGATGAAAATTCATTTATTTGATTAAAAATTAACCTGTTTTGTTGAAAATTGTTTTTTTTTATAATTAAAAATGAGTTTTTTAACTGTAAATATAACTATTCCATTTTGGATTAAAAATTTATCTTTTTTAGTTGAAAATTCATCCTGTTTTGTAGAAAATAAATCTTTTTGGATGAAAATTCATTTTTTTGGTTAAAGATTCCTTTTTTTAGTTGAAAATTTATTTCTTTGGTTACAAATTTAACTATTTTGTTGAAAATTGTCTTTTGTGGTAGAATATTAATCTTCTTGGTGAAAAATTCATCTTCACATTTGACAATTTATTTATTTGGTTGAAAAATTAAACTATTTTTTTGAAAATTCGTTTTTTGAAGTTAAATATTAAGTTTTTCAATTGTAAATATAAAAATTCCATTTTGGGTTAAAAATGCGTCTTTTTAGGTAAAAAATGAATCTTCTTGAGTGGAAATTATTTTTTTTTTTTGTTGAACATTTCTCGTTTTAGTAACAAATTAATTTCGTTGGTTAAAAATTTAACTATTTTATTAAAAATTCACCTATTTTGTCAAAAATTCATCTTTTTGCTAGAAAATTATTCTTATTGGTTGAAAATTCGTCTTTTTGGGTTGAAAATTCAACTACTTAGTTAAAAGTGGAACTACTTTGTTAAAAATAGATCTTTTTGGTTAATGATTCATCATTTTAACTCGAAAACCTTTTTTTTTTGAAGAAAATTTAACTATTTTTTTGGAAATGCGCTTTTAATTGCTTGAAAATCAATTTTTTAACTAAAAATTTAACTATTCCATTTTTTTATTGAAAATTACGTTTTTTAGTTGAAAATTCGTGTATTTTGTTAAAAATTTGTTTTTGTATTTGTTACAAATTAATGCTTTTAACTGAAAATATAACTATTTAATTTTTGGTTGAAAATTTATCTTTTTTAGTTGAAAATTCATATTTTTTGGTAGAAAATGATTCATCACAATAGTTTCAAATTTATCTTTTTCGTTAAAAATTCATGTTTTTTGTTGAAAATTCATCTTTTTTTGTAGAAAATGAATCTTCTTGGTTGGACATTAATTTTTTTGGGTAAAAATTTAATTACGTTGTTGAAAATCGTGTTTTTGGGTGGATATTAATATTCATGGTAAATGAATCTTTTTGGATGAAAATTAATTTATTTGGTTAAAAATTAACCTGTTTTGTTGAAAAATTTTTTTTTTAATTAAGAATGAATTTTTTAAATGTAAATGTAACTATTCCAATTTGGATTGAAAATTTACTTTTTTTAGTTGAAAATTGATGTATCTTGTTGAAAATTCATCTTGTTTTGTAGAAAATGAATCTTCTTGGTTGAAAATTCATTTTTTTTGGTTAAAGATTCCTTATTTTAATTTTAAATTCATTTTTTTTTTTTTGTTACAAATTTAACTATTTTGTTGAAAATTGTTTTTTGTGGTAGAATATTAATCTTCTTGGTGAAAAATTCATCTTCACATTCGACAATTTATTTATTTGGTTGAAAAATTAAACTAAAAATTTAACTATTCCACTTTTTTATTGAAAATTACGTTTTTTAGTTGAAAATTCGTGTATTTTGTTAAAAAAAAATTTTTTTATTTGTGAAAATTTTTTTTTTTCAACTGAAAATATAACTATTCAATTTTTGGTTGAAAATTTATCTTTTTTAGTTGAAAATTCATATTTTTTGGTAGAAAAGTAATCTTTATGTTTGAAAATTCTCCTTTTTGTTCGAAAATTTAAATATTTGGTTCCAAATTTAGTTTTTTTTTTTTATTAAATATTCATCATTATAGTTGAAAATTCATTTCTTTGATTAAAAATTTATCTATTTTGTTGAAAATTATCTTTTGGGGTAGAATATTAATCTTCTTAGTCAAAAATGAATCTTTTTGGTTGACAATTCGTTTTTTTTGGTTAAAAATTCATTTTTGAAATTGTATATATAACTATTCCATTTTTGGTTAAAAATTTATCTTTTTTAGTTGAAAATTCATGTTTTTTGTTGAAAATTCATCTTTTTTTGTAGAAAATGAATCTTCTTGGTTGGAAATTCATTTTTTTGGGGGGGGGGGTTAAAAATTTAATTACTTCCTTGAAAATTGTATTTTGGGGTGGAATATTAATATTCTTGGTGAAAAATGAATTTTTTTGAATGAAAATTCATTTATTTGGTTAAAAATTAACCTGTTTTGTTGAAAATTGTTTTTTTTTTAATGATTAAAAATAAATTTTTTAACTGTAAATATAACTATTCCATTTTGGATTGAAAATTTATCTTTTTTAGTTGAAAATTCATCCTGTTTTGTAGAAAATAAATGTTCTTGGTTGAAAATTCATTCTTTTTGTTAAAGATTCCTAATTTTAGTTGAAAATTCATTTCTTTGGTTACATAATTAACTATTTTTTTGAAAATGATCTTTTTTGGTAGAATATTGATTTTGGTGAAAAATTCATCTTTACATTTGAAAGTTCATTTGGTTGAAAAATTAAAATATTTTTTTTTAAATTCGTTTTTTAAAGTTAAATATTAACTTTTTTAATTGTAAATATGACTGTTCTATTTCGGGTTGAAATTTGTTTTTTTTTTTTGTGTGGAAATTCATCTTTTTTGCTAGAAAATGAATGAATCTTCTTGGTTGAAAATTCATTTTTTTGGTTAAAGATTCCTTATTTTAGTTAAAAATTCATTTTTTTTGTTACAAATTTAACTATTTTATTGAAAATTGTCTTTTGTGATAGAATATTATTAATATCTTCTTGGTGAAAAATGAATCTTTTTGGATGAAAATTCACTTCTTTGGTTGAAAATTAATCTATTTTGTTAAAAATGTTTTTTTATGGATGAAATTTAATTTTTTTGAACGGTAAATATAACTATTCCATTTTGGGTTAAAAATTGATCATTTTTAGTTGAAATTTCGTCTTTTTAGGTCAAAAATGAATCTTCTTGTTTGCAAGTTAATTTTTTTTTGTTTGTTAAAGATTCCTCGTTTCAGTCACAAATTAATTTCGTTGGTTAAAAAGTTAACTAGTTTATTAAAAATTCACCTATTTTGTCAATAATTCATCTTTTTGCTAGAAAATTATTCTTATTGGTTGAAAAATCGTCTTTTTGGGTTAAAAATTTATTTGTTAAAAATATATCTTTTTGGTTATTAATCATTTTAATTCAAAAACCTTTTTTTGTAGAAAATGTAACTATTTTTTTTTAAATGCGCTTTTAATTGGTTGAAAATCAATTTTTTAACTAAAAATTTAACTATTCCATTTTTTTATTGAAAATTACGTTTTTTAGTTGAAAATTCATTTTTTTATTTGTTAAAAATTAATGTTTTTAACTGAAAATATAACTATTCCATTTTGGGTTAAAATATATCTGTTTTCGTTGAAAATTCGTGTTTTTAGTTGAAAATTAATCTTTTTTTGTAGAAAATGAATCTTCTTGGTTGAAAATTCAACTATTTTGTTGAAAATTATCTTTTGGTTGAAAAATTAAACTATTTTTTTTTAATTCGTTTTTTAAAGATGAATATTAATTTTTTTAATTGGAAATATAACTATTCCATTTTGAGTTGAAATTTTTGGTTGAAAATTCATCTTTTTTTGTAGAAAATGAATCTTCTTGGTTGGAAATTCATTTTTTTGGGTAAAAATTTCATTACTTTTTTGAAAATTGTCTTTTGGGGTGGAATATTAATATTCTTGGTAAATGAATCTTTTTGGGTAAAAATTCATTTATTTGGTTAAAAATTAACCTGTTTTGTTAAAAAAAAAAATTTTTAATCAAAAATGCATTTTTTAAATGTAAATATAACTATTCCATTTTGGATTAAAAATATATCTTTTTTAGTTGAAAATTCATCTTTTTTTGTAGAAAATGAATCTTTTTGGTTTAAAATTCATTTTTTTTTGTTAAAGATTCCTTATTTTAGTTGAAAATTCATTTCTTTGGTTACAAATTTAACTATTTTGTTGAAAATCGTCTTTTGTGGTAGAATATTAATCTTCTTGGTGAAAAATTCATCTTCACATTCGACAATTCGTTTATTTGGTTGAAAAATTAAACTATTTTTTTTAAGTTAAATATTAATTTTTTTTAATTGTAAACTATTCTTATAACTATTATTATTGATTATTACTGATTATTATTGATAGAAAATGAATGAATCTTCTTGGTTGGAAATTCATTCTTTTTATTAAAGATTCCTAATTTTAGTTGAAAATTCATTTCTTTGGTTACATATTTAACTATTTTCTTGAAAATTGTCTTTTGTGATACAATATTTATCTTCTTTGTGAAAAATGAATCTTTTTGGATGAAAATTCACTTCTTTGGTTGAAAATTAATCTATTTTGTTACAAATTGTTTTTTATGGATGAAATTTAATTTTGTTGAACGGTAAATATAACTATTCCATTTTGGGTTGAAAATTGATCATTTTCAGTTGAAAATTCGTTTTTTTAGGTAAAAAATGAATCTTCTTGATTGGAAGCTAATTTTTTTTGGTTAAAGATTCCTCGTTTTAGTAACAAATTTATTTCGTTGGTTAAAAATTTAACCAGTTTATTAAAAATTCATTCATTATTTTAATTCAAAACCCTTTTTTTTTGTAGAAAATTTAACTATTTATTTGAAAATGCTCTTTTAATTGATTGAAAGTCAATTTATTAACTAAAAATTTAACTATTCCATTTTTTTATTAAAAATTACGTTTTCTAGTTGAAAATTCGTGTATTTTGTTAAAAATTTGTTTTTTTATTTGTGAAAAATGATTTTTTTTTAACCGAAAATATAACTATTCCATTTTTGGTTGAAAATTTATCTTTTTTGGTAGAAAAGTAATCTTTATGTTTGAACATTTTCCTTTTTGTTCGAAAATTTAACTACTTGATTCCAAATTTAGTTTTTTTTCAAAGATTCATAACTATAGTTGAAAATTCATTTCTTTGATTGAAAATTTCACTATTTTATTGAAAATTATCTTTTGGGGTAGAATATTAATCTTCTGAGTGAAAAATGGATCTTTTTGGTTGACAATTCGTTTTTTTTTGTGAAAATTAATTTTTTAAATTGTATATATAACTATTCCATTTTAGGTTGAAAATTTATCTTTTTTAGTTGAAAATTCATGTTTTTTGTTGAAAATTCATCTATTTTTTATAGAAAATGAATCTTCTTAGTTGGAAATTCAATTATTTTGGGTAAAAATATAATTACTTTGTTGAAAAATGTCTTTTTGGGTGGAATATTAATATTCTTGGTGAAAATGAATTTTTTTGGTTGACAATTCATTTATTTGGTTAAAAATTAACCTCTTTTGTTGAAAATTTTTTTTTATAATTAAAAATATATTTTTCAACTATAAATATAACTATTCCATTTTGGATTGAAAATTTATCTTTTTCAGTTAAAAAATTCATATTTTTTGGTAGAAAAGTAATCTTTATGTTTGAAAATTCTCCTTTTCGTTCGAAAACTTAACTATTTTTTTTATTTTTTTTTATTAATTTAACTATTTTTTTTTAAGATTCATCACTTTAGTTGAAAATTAATTTCTTTGATTAAAAATTTAAATATTTTGTTGAAAATTGTCTTTTGGGGTGGAATATCAATATTCTTGGTGAAAAATGAATCTTTTTGGATGAAAATTCATTTACTTGGTTAAAAATTAACCTGTTTTGTTGAAAATTGTTCTTTTTTTAAATTTAAGAATTTTAAATTATATAAAAATAAAACTCGTAATCCCGTTTAACATCCAATTGTTTTTTTATAATTAATTATTAATTTTTTAACAGTAAATATAACTATTTTTTTTTTTTTTGAAAATGCGTTTTTAATTTGTTGAAAATCAATTTATTAACTGGAAATTTAACTATTCCATTTTTTAATTGAAAACTACGTTTTTTAGTTGAAAATTCATGTATTTTGTTAAAAATTTGTTTTTTTATTTATTAAAAATTATTTTTTTTTTTCAACTGAAAATATAACTATTCCATTTTTTGTTGAAAATTTATCTTTTTTAGTTGAAAATTCATGTTTTTGGTTGAAAATTCATCTTTTTTTGTAGAAAATGAATATTCGTGTTTGGAAATTCATTTTTTTGGGTAAAAATTTAATTACTTTTTTGAAAATTGTCTTTTGGGGTGTAATATTAATATTCTTGGTGAAAAATGAATCTTTTTGAATGAAAATTCATTTATTTGGTTAAAAATTAACCTGTTTTATTGAAAATTGTATTTTAAAATTAAAAATGCATTTTTTAAATGGAAATGTAACTATTCCTATTTGGATTGAAAATTTACCTTTTTTAGTTGAAAATTCACGTATTTTGTTGAAAATTCATCTTGTTTTGTAGAAAATGAATCTTCTTGGTTGAAAATTAATTTTTTTGGTTAAAGATTCCTTATTTTAGTTGAATATTCATTTTTTTTTTGTTAAAAATTTAACTATTTTGTTGAAAATTGTCTTTTTGGTAGAATATTAATCTTCTTGGTGAAAAATTCATCTTCGCATTTGACAATTCACTTATTTGGTTCAAAAATTAAACTATTTTTTTTTGAAAATTCGTTTTTTGAAGTTAAATATTAATTTTTTAAATTGTAAACTATTATTATATAACTATTCCATTTTGTTTTTACATTTTTTTTTTCGTTCAAATTCATCTTTTTTTATAGAAAATGAATGAATCTTCTTGGTTGAAAATTCATTTTTTTGGTTAAAGATTCCTTATTTTAGTTGAAAATTCATTTCTTTGGTTAAAAATTTAACTATTTTGTTGAAAATTCTCTTTTCTGGTAGAATATTAATCTTCTTGGCGAAAAATTCATCTTCACATTCGGTAATTCAATTATTTGGTTGAAAAATTAAACTATTTTTTTGAAAATTCGTTTTTTGAAGTTAAATATTAATTTTTTCAATTGTAAACTATTTTTATAACTATTATTATATAACTATTCCATTTTGGGTTGAAATTTTTTTTTGTGGAAATTCATCTTTTTTTATAGAAAATGAATGAATCTTCTTGGTTGGAAATTCATTCTTTTTGTTAAAGATTCCTGATTTTAGTTGAAAATTCATTCATTTGGTTACATATTTAACTATTTTCTTGAAAATTTTCTTTTTTGATAGAATTTCATCTTCTTGGTGAGAAATGAATCTATTTTGTTACAAATTGTTTTTTTTTTTTGATGAAATTTAAATGAACTCAAATTTAATTCATTTTGAGTTGAAAATTCGTCTTTATAGGTAAAAAATGAATCTTCTTGATAGGAAATTAATTTTTTTTAAAGATTCCTCGTTTCAGTAAAAAATTAATTTCGTTGGTTAAAAATTGTACGAGTTTATTAAAAATTCACCTATTTTGTCAAAAATTCTTTTTTTTTTCTAGAAAATTATTCTTATTGGTTAAAAATTTATCTTTTTGTTTGAAGGTGGAGAATTTAGATAATGTCCTGATTATCCGATCAAGCCATCTGGTCACCCTAATTGTTATATTATTAACAATGATCACATTTATTGCTAGTTTCATAAAAAAATCTACAATTTTCAATATATTAAAATTTCATTTTAGAAGAATTCATAGCTCTTTCCAGATGCTGCTTTTGATACGAAATTGACTTAAATTGGCAATGATAATACGAATAACTCGAAAAAGTAAATAAAGTTCTAATCTGTGTTAAGTAAGCGACAATTAAAAATGTAAATTCGTTAAATAAAAACCTGATCTCTTCTACAATGACGTAGAAAATACTTCTGAAGCTGTTAAAATAAAATTTAATGAAGTAGGTGCAAAAAGATGTTCTTTATTTGATGATTACGAGAGACATTATACCTGTGAGAGAGGAATGAAAAGCCATCGCTTCGTTATCACTTATCCTACAAAGCTGACTCAATACAAACAGTAAAGAAGACACTAATTAATAATGAACATCTCGAGCTTACGATAATAATATCTGCAATGAAGGTGACATAAAAAGACACATAATTTGTGCTAAACACTGAACAGATGATCTCAAAACATTTACATATTTTAATCACATGATTTTCATTATCCCATGAATATTTTCGAAAACTTGCTAATAATGAGAAAAAAGTTCAATGTAGCTTTTAAAAAATAATTTTAAATAGGTCAGTTATTTAAATTTTAACTGTAAAAACGTTGCATAATGGCTAATTTCATTAAAACTGATTTTATGCTTAAGGCCATGTGACGAGTGGGTCACGTGACCGGATTACTACCTTACCGGCACTTTTTTTATTTGTAAACTTATTTTCACACGAATAGCTACATCGAGTTGAAAATTTGGGATAATGAATAAGAAGCACTAAGAAAGGCGGGTCTGGTCCTAAATTTTAATAATTATGAAAAAAGTTTTTTTTGTGATTAATTTTTTTTTTCTTTTTTCATGATTATTAAAATTTAGGATCAGACCCGCCTTTCTTAGTGCTTCTCATTTATGATCCCAAATTTTCAACTCGATGTGGCTATCCGTGTGAAAATAAGTTTACAAATAAAAAAAGTGTCGGTAGGGTAGGAATCCGGTCACGTGACTCACTCGTCACATGGCCTTAATCCTATATTAAAAAGCGCATGGCGCCATTTTCGATTATTTCTCGAAATAACTCGAAACAATTTTAAACTATTGTTGTCCGGAAACTCGTATTTATGATTGGTTGGAGCTGTCGTTCCTTTTCTCGTTTAAAATAAAAAGTCTGTAAACTTCAGGCTTATGAGAAATGCAAGTTTATCAAAATAATATATTCAATAATAATAATTAATCAATGGAACAGAGGTCCCCAGGGCTTTGATATAAAAAATGTTATGTGTAGATATTTGAAGATTTTTAAAAAAAGAAGCTTTTTAAGAATTATAAAATGTTTCAAAAGAATGGAAAACAATCTCAAAATTTCTGGGAAAATTTAAACTGATTTTTTATTTAGAAAAATGAATTTTAAGAGAAAATTGACAAAGATTTCGAAACGTTTTAAATTATATCCTAAAATTTGAACAAGAATGTGGACGATTTTAAAGAAAAATTTGTTAATTAGCAAGATTACAAAGTTTTATAAAGAAATTCGAGTAAGTTTAAGACACATTTAGAAGTTTTGAGAAGATTCAAAGTTAATTTAAAAATTGAAAACATTTCAGAAAAGTTTTAAAAAATGTACACATTTTTTAATGTTTGGAAATAAAAATTTTGAAGATTCTTAAGGATTTTGAAAGGTTTCATGATAAGAAAGAAAAAATTCTTAACAATCATGGGAAAATTTAAACTGATTTCTTTTTGAAAAACTAATTTTAAGAGAATATGGGAGATTTGAAGGCAATTTTTGTAATTTTTCAGAAGTTTGAGAAAAAATTTGGAAAAATACGACAGATTTTGAAAGATATTTAGAAGGTTTCAAAGTTTTGGAAATGGTTAAAAAGTAACTTAGAATTTAAAAATATTTTCAAACATTTCAAACAAAATGAAATTTTTGAAGATTTCAAAAAAAATTTTCGAAGCTTTTTAAGATGTATGAAAAGCTTTAAACAAAAAATTTTCTTGAGATTCTTTGGAAAATGTTTAATAACTTTTTATTTTGAAAAATTAATTTTTAAAGACAATTTGAGGGCCATTTTTTTAATTTTGAAAGATTTTTCAAACTTTTAGGAATAGTTCGAGTCAGTTTAAAAGATATTCAGGTAGCTTCTAAACTTTTAAAAGTCCTAAATATCTTTTAAACTGACTCGAATTTTTCCTAAAATTTTGCAACATCTTGAAAAAAATGATACTATTTGACATATCTGAAATATTTAAAAATTGTTTGGAATTTTCTCAAGTATCTTAGGAAAATTATATATTTATATAACCTTACAAAAAATAAAATAAATTACTTAGAAAAGAAATAATTATTCTAAATTTTTATTTTGTATTCAAAATTATTCATCCCCTAAAATTATAATTTGGGTGGAAAACCCGTATTCGTGATTGGATGAAGTTTTCATTTTTTTACCGCTTGAAAAAAGTCTGCAAACTGCAGGTTTATGAGAAATTTAAGATTATCTCTATAATATATATATTCAATATAATAATAATCAATTTAAGAAAGGTGTCCAGCATTTTGATATACAAAATGTAATTTGTAAATTTTTGAAGATTTCAAAAATTAAGAAGATTTTTAAGGATTTTAAAAGGTTTCAAGATAATAAAAAAATTTCTTAAAATTCCTGGGAAAATGTAAACTGATTTTTTATTTTGAAAATAAATTTTAAGAGAAAATTGAAAACGATTTCGAAAGATTTTAAATTATTTTCTAAAATTTCGAAAAAGAATGGGAAAGATTTTCAAGAAAAATCTTTCCATTGGCAAGATTACAACGATTTATAAAAAATGCGAGTAAATTTAAGACATTTCGAAATTTTAAAAAGATTAAAATTAATTTAAAAGTTGAAAATATTTCAAAAGTTTTAAAAAATGTACATTTTTGAATATTTGGAAAAAATGGTTTGAAGTTTCTTAAGGACTTTGAAGGGATTCACGATAATAAAACAATTTTCTTAGAATTCATGGGAAAATTTGAACAGATTTTTGATTTTGAAAAATTAATTTTAAGAGAATATTTAAAAGCATTTCAAAATATGACCCAAAATTTTAAAAGATTTCTAAAATCGTCATAAAAGATTCTGGAAGATTTTAAGGCAATTTTTGTAATTTTTCAGAATTTTGAGAAAATGTTTGGAAAAATTCGAATAATTTTAAAAGATATTCAGAAGATTTAAAAGTTTTGGAAATAGTTAAAATAATAATTTAAAAAGATTTCAAAAAATTTAAAACAAAATGTACATTTCTAAGATTTCGAAAAAAAATTCAAAGCTTTTTAAGAAGTTTAAAAGGCTTCAAGAAAATAAAAACCTTTTTCAAAATTCCTGGGGAAATTCAAACTGATTTTTTATTTTGAAAAATTAATTTCAAGATAATATTAAAAAAGAATTTAACATTTCAAAAGATTTCAAAAATTGTCAGAACAGAATCTGGAAGATTTGAAGGCAAGTTTTTTAATTTTTCAGAATTTCAAGAAAAATTTTGGAAGAAATCGAAGAATTTTAAATGATATTCAGAGTTTGAAAAGATTTTCAAAAATTTGAAAAAAAATGTAAATTTTTAAGATTTTAAAACAAATTTCAAAGCTTTTTAAGAATTTTAAAAGGCTTCAAGAAAATAAAAAAACTTTTTTAAATTCCTGGAAAAATTTAAACTGATTCTTTATTTTGAAAATAAATTTCAAGCGAAAATTGACTAAGATTTTAGATTATTTTCTAAAATTTCGAAAAAAAATGTTAAAGATTGCAAAATTTTATAAATTTTTTTTTTAATTTCAAAAGTTTTCACGATAATAAAAAATGTTTCTTATCATTCATGGGATAATATAACTGAAATTTTATTTTAAAAAATTAATTTTAATATAATATCAAACAAAAATTTAATATTTCAAAAGATTTCCTTAATTGTCAAACAATTTCAAGAAAAATTTTGGAAAAATTCAAAGAATTTTCAAAGATATTTAGAAGGTTCAAAAGTTTTGAAAATGATTAAAAAATGAGTTTAAGTTGGAAAAGATTTCCAAAAATTGTAAACAAAATGTCAATTTTTGAAGATTTCGACAAAAATTTCGAAGCTTTTTAAGAAATTTCAGAAGTCTGAAGAAAATAAAAAAATTTCTTGAGATTGCTGGGAAAATTTTCAATTACTTTTTATTTTGAAAAAATTAATTTTTAATGAAAATTTGAAAAAGTTTCAAAATATTTCAAAATATTATTATAATTTCAAAATATTTCTACAAATTTCGACAATATCTGGAAGATTTCAGGGCAATTTTTTCAATTTTAAAAGATTTTTCAAAATTTTAGGATATTTATCGTCAAAACTTCCAAAGGTCTGAATATCTTTCAAACTTACTCGAACTATTCCTAACATTTTTCAAAATCCGGATAAATGAAAAATTATACTCTTGCGACATATCTGGAAGCTTCAAAAAATCTTTCGAATATTCTCAAGAAATCTTAGAAAAATTATATATTTATTTAACTTTAAAAACAAATGAACAAAGAAACTTAAAAAAGAAATGTTTTGCAGAGACTTTTATTTTGTATTTTAAATTATTTATCCCCCAAAAATAATAATTTGGGTGATTTTTTTTTCTTTCATGAGTGAAAAATCTTTTTTAAGATGGAAGAACTCTTTTTTGGAAAATTTCTGTTTCTCGGTTAAAAATTCAACTGATTGAAAATTAATCTTTTTTTGGTCGAGGATTCAACTACTTTGTTAAAAATTCATTTTTTTTACTAAACATTCGTAATATTAGGCAAAAATGTTCATTTCTTTGGTTGACAATGTCACTATCTCGTTGAAAATTCATCTTTTTTTGGTAGATAATTCATCTATTTCATCAACAATTCATATTTTCGTGTTAAAAAATTGAACTATTTTGTAGAAAATTGGTCTCATCTTTTTAAAAACTTAATCTTTTTTTGGTTTAAAATGAAACTGGTAAAAATTAATTTTTTCTTTGGGGATTCAGCTATTCTGTTTTAAATTTCTCTTTTTTGGCATGAATTCAACTACTTTTTATTTAAAATTAAATTCTTTTTGTGGAAATATCATTTATGTTATCTAAATAATATATATTCAATAATTTAATAATAATAATCAATAGAACAAATGTCATCTCTTCGATATCTCTTTCGAGATCTCTAAAAAGATGCATGCGCGCGCGTAGCGCGCTATTGCTACTTGTCCTATATTAAAAAGCACATGGCGCCATTTTCGATCATTTCTCGAACCATCTCGAAATAACTCGAAACAATTTAAAACTATTGTTGTCGGGAAACCCGTGTTCGTGATTGGATGAAGTATTGATTTTTTTGTCATTTAAAAAATGAGTCTGCAAACTTCAGGATTATGAGAAATGTAAGGTTATCTAAATAATATATATTCAATAATAATAATCAATGTAACAAAGGTGTCCAGAAAATGTAATTTGTAGATTTTTAAAGATTTCAAAAATGAAGAAGCTTTTCAAGAATTTTAAAAGGTTTCAAGCTATTAGAAAAATTTCTTAAAATTCCCGGGAAAATGTAAACTGATTTTTTATTTTGAAAATAAATTTTAAGAGATAATTCACAAAGATTTCAAAAGATTTTAAATTATCTTCTGAAATTTCGAAAAAGAATGGGAAAGATTTTCAAGCAAAATCTTTCAATTAGCAAGATTACAAAGATTTATAAAGAAAAATTAGAGTAAGTTTAAGACATTTCGAAATTTTAAAAAGATCCAAAATTAATTTAAAAGTTGAAAATATTACAAAAGTTTTGAAAAATATACATTTTTGAATATTTGAAAAAAAATTGTAAAGCTCTTAAGGATTTTTAAGCTTCTTAAGGCTTTTAAAGGGATTCACGATAATAAAAAAGTTGTCTTAGAATTCATGGAAAAATTTAAACTGATTTTTGAAAAATTAATTTTAAGAGAATATTTAAAAACATTTCAAAATGTGACAAAAAATGTTAAAAGATTTCTAAAATCGCCATAACAGATTCTGGAAGATTTTAAGGCAATTTTTGTAATTGTCCAGAATTTAAAAAAAAATTGGAAAAATACGAATAATTTTAAGATATTCAGAAGGTTTAAAAATTTTGGAAATAGTTAACAAAATTATTTGAAATTTGAAAATATTAAAACAATTTTTAAACAAAATGTAAATTTTCAAGATTTTGAAAAAAATTTCAAAGCTTTTTAAGAAGTTTAAAGAGCTTCAAGAAAATAGAAAAAAAAATTTAATTCCTGGGAAAATTTGAAATGATCTTTTTATTTTGAAAATAAATTTTAAGAGAAAATTGATAAAGATTTCAAAAGATTTTAAAATATTTTCTAAAATTTTAAAAAAGAATGGGAAAGATTTTCAAGCAAAATCTTTCCATTAGCAAGATTTCAAAATTGTATACAAAATTAAAATTTTTTTTTGAGATTTCACGATAATAAAAAATATTTGTCATAATTCATGGGATAAATTAAACTAATTTTTTATTCTGAAAAATCAATTTTAAGATGATATTAAATAAAAAATTTAACATTTTAAAAGATTTCCAAAATATTGTCAAAATAGAATCTGGAAGATTTGAAGGCAAGTTTATTAATTTTTCAGAATTTCAAGAAAAATTTTGGAAGAATTCGAAGAATTTTAAAACGTATTTAAAAGGTTTAAAATTTTTTTAAATGTTTAAAAAATGATTTTAAGTTTGAAAAGATTTACAAAATGTAAATTTTTTAAGATTTTGAAAAAAATTTCGAAGCTTTTCAAGAAGTTTGAGAGGTTTCAAGAATATAAAAAAATTTCTTGAGATTGCTGAGAAAATTTTTAATTTCTTTTTATTTTGAAAAATTAATTTTTAAAGAAAATTTAAAGAAGTTTCAAAATATTATTATCTTAAAATATTTCTACAAATTTTGAAAACATCAGGAAGATTTAAGGGCAATTTTTTTTAATTTTGAAAGATTCTTAAAAATGTTGAGGAATAGTTCGAGTCAGTTTAAGAGATATTTATCTTTCTTTATTTTTTATTTTAAATTATTTATCCCCCCAAAATAATAATTTTTGTGAATTTTTTTTTCTTTCATGAATGAAAAATCTTTTTTATGATAATATTTGAACTATTTAGTTGCAAATTCGTCTTTTTGCTTTAAAAATTAATCTTTTTCTGTTGAGGATTCTACTATTTTGTTGAAAATTCATTTTTTAAATTAAAAATCAATTATTTTAATTGAAAATTCATCTTTTTGGCTGACAGTGACATTATTTCGTTGAAAATTCGTCTTTTTTGGTAGAAAATTCATCTATTTCATTAAAAATTCATATTTTCATGTTAAAAAATTGAACTGTTTTGTAGAAAATTTGTCTCTTTTTTAAAAAACTTAATCTTTTTTTGGTTTAAAATGAAACAGGTGAAAATTAATTTTTTTTTTCGGGGGGATTAAGCTATTTTGTTAAAAATTTGTCTTTTTCCATGAATTAAACTATTTTTTATTCAAAATAAAAATCTTTTCTGGTTGAAATATCATTTATGTTATCTAAATAATATATTCAATAATTTAATAATAATAATCAATAAAAAAAAAGGTCTTCAACACTTTGAAACCCATAATTAAATTTTTTCCATTTATGAAATATAACATAGAATCCAAGTGTCTGTTAATTGCTAAAGTTTTCCTAATTTTTTAACCACAATTATTTTAAGCAAATTACAATTTTCAACAGTTCAGAATTGGTTAAATTTATATGTCAAATTTTTTATTCAAGTTTTTAATTTAAAAAAATTTGTATTGTTGATCTACAAAATTAAACACGTCTTCGAGATTCCTAAAAACATGCATGCGCGCGCGTAGCGCGCTTTTGCCACTTGTCCTATATTAAAAAGCGCATGGGGCCATTTTCGATTATTTCTCGAAATAACTCGAAACAATTTGAAACTATTGTTGTCCGGAAACTCGTATTTATGATTGGTTGGAGCTGCCATTCCTTTTTTCCGTTTAAAATAAAAAGTCTTCAAACTTCAGATTTATGAGAAATGTAAGGTTATTTAAATAATATATTCAATAATAATAATAATAATCAATGTAAGAAAAGTGTCCAGCATTTTGAGATACAAAATGTAATTTGTATATTTTTGAAGATTTCTAAAAAAAGAAAAGAAAATTGATAAACATTTGAAAACATTTTAAATTATTTCTTAAAATTTCGAAAAATAATATGGCCGATTTAAAAGAGACATTTTTTATTAGCGAGATTATAAAGTTTTATGAAAAAAATCGATCAAATTTAAGAGACATTTAGAAGTTTTAATAAGATTCAAAATTAATTTAAACTTGAAAACATTTCAAAGAAGTTAGAAGAAAACGTACAGTTTTGAATAAAATGTTGATGCTTCTAAAAGATTTTGAAAGGTTTCACGATAATAAAGAAATTTCTTCAAATTCCTGGGAAAATTTAAACTGATTATTTATTTAAAAAAAAATTAATTTTAAGAGAAAATTGACAAAGATTTCATAACATTTAAAATTATTTCTAAAATTTTTGAAAAATAATATTGGTCATTTTAAAGCGAAATTTTTCAATTCGCATGATTACAAAGCTTTAAAACAAAATTCTGTCAAGTTGAGGAGAAATTTAGAAGTTTAAAAAAGATGCAAAATTAATTTTAAACTTGAAAACATTTCAAAGAAGTTAGAAGAAAACGTATATTTTTGAATATTTGGAAATAAAAATTTTAAAACTTCTTAGGCTTTTTGAAAGGTTTCGCGATAATTAAAAATATTTCTTTAAATTCGTCGGATAATTCGAACTGATTTTTGATGTTGAAAAATTAATGTTAAAAGAATATCCAAAAACATTTTTAAAGATTCAAAAAGATGTCCAAAATTGTCATAACAGAATCTGGAAGTTTTGAAGACATTTTTTTTAATTTTTTAGAATGTTAAGAAAAATTTGAATAATTTTAAAAGATATTTTAAACGTTTGAAAGTTTTGGAAATGATTAAAAAAAAAGAAATAATTTGTGATTTGAAGATTTCAAAAAGAGATTCCTCAAAAAATTTTTAATGACCTTTTATTTTGATAAATCAATTTTTAAAGAGAATCTAAAAAGGTATAGAAACATTTTAAACGATTTCTAAAAAATGTACAGACTCAAATTTTTTCTAAAATTTTGCAAAATCTTGAAAAATAAAAAAATAATACTTTTTCGACATATCTGAAAGCATAAAAAAAATGAATTTTCTCAAGAATGTAAACTGATTTTTCATTTTGAACATTTGTAAGAGAAAAATTGACAGAGATTTCAAAAGATTTTAAATAGTTTTCTAAAATTTCGAAGGACAATGGGAAAGATTTTCAAGCAAAATTTTTCAGTTAGCAAGATAACAAAGATTTATAAAAAATGCGAGTAAGTTTATGACATTTCGAAATTTTAAAAAGATTCAGAATTAATTTAAAAGTTGAAAATATTTCGAAAGTTTAAAAAAATGTACATTTTTGAATATTTGGAAAAAAATTGTGTACCTTCTTAAGGAGTTTGAAAGGATTCACGATAATAAACAATTTTTCTTAAAATTCATGGAAAAATTTGAACCGATTATTTGTTTTGAATAAATAATTTCAAGAGAATATTTAAAGACAAAATATTTCTAAATTCGTCATAACAGATTCTAGAAAACTTTAAGGCAATTTTTGTAATTTTTCAGAATTTTAAGAAAATTTTTGAAAAAATTCAAATTATTTTAAAAGATAAGATAATTTGAAAGTATTTCAAAAAATTTAAAACCGAATGTAACTTTTTGAAGATTTCGAAAAAAAAGTTGAAGCTTTTTAAGAAGTTTAAAAGGCTTCAAGAAAATAAAAAAACTTCCTTAAAATACCTGGGAAATTTAAACTGATTTTTTATTTTGAAAATAAATTTGAAGAGAAAATTGACAAAGGTTTCAAGTGATTTTAAATTATTTTCTAAAGTTTCGAAAAAGAATGGAAAAGATTTGCAAGCAAAATCTTTCCATTAGCAAGATTGCAAAATTTTATACAAAATTTGAAAAAAATTGAAAAGGTTCACGATAATAAAAAATATTTCTCACAATTCATGGAATAATTTAAACTGATTTTTTATTTTGAAAGATTAATTTTGAGGTAATATTTTTAAAAAATTTTAACGTTTCAAAAGATTTTCCAAAATTGTCAAAACAGAATCTGGAAGATTTGAAGGCAAGTTTTTTAATTTTTCAGAATTTCAAGAAAATTTTGGAAGAATTTGAAGAATTTTAAAAGATATTTAGAAGGTTTAAAAGTTTTGAAAATGGTTAAAAAATGATTTTAAGTTTGAAAAGATTTACAAACATTTTTAACGAAATGTAAATTTTTGAAGATTTCGAAAAAAATTTCGAAGCTTTTTAAGAAGTTTGAGAGGTTTCAAAAAAATAAACAAAATTTCTTGAGATGCCTGGGAAAACTTTTTATTACTTTTTATTTTAAAATTTAATTTTTGAAGAAAATTTAAAAAAGTTTCAAAATATTATTATAATTTCATAATATTTATACAAATTTCGAAAATATCTGGAAAATTTAAGGGCAATTTTTTCAATTTTGAAAGATTTTTCAAAATTTTAGGAATATTTCGAGTCAGTTTAAGAGATATTTATCTTCCAAACTTCTAAAAGTTAATGTTTTCCGTTTAAGAAATATAACGTAGAAAAGTATCTGTTAATTGCTAAAGTTTTCCTAATTTTTTAGTTAAAAATATTTTGAACACATTAAAATTTCCGAGAGTTCATAAAAATGTGTTGAATTTATTTTAAATTTTTTATTCAAGTTTTTGATTTCACAACTTTGCTTCTCAGAAATTTAAGAAAAAATTTGAAAAAATTCGAATAATTTTAAAAGACATTTAGAAGGTTTAAAAGTTTAGGAAGTGGTTAAAAAATAATTTGAAATTTGAGAACATTTCCATACATTTTTTTAAATGTAAATGACTCAAATTTTTCCTAAAATTATTCAAAATCCTGAAAAATAAAAAACTATACTTTTTCGACATATCTGGAAGCTTCAAAAAAAATTTGAATTTTCTCGAGAATCTTAGGAAAATTATTTATTTATTAAACTTGAAAAACGAATGAAGAAATAAACTTGAAAAAGAAATATTTGGTCAAAAATTCATCTCTTTGGTTGACAATGTTACTATTTCGTTGAAAATTCGTCTTTTTGGTAGAAAATTAATCTATTTCATTAAAAATTCATATTTTCATGTTAAAAAATTGAACTGTCTGTTTTGAAGAAAATTTGTCTCTTTAAAAAAAAACTTTTTTTTTGGTTTAAAATGCAACTGGTAAAAATTAATTTTTTTGTTGGGGATTAAGCTATTTTGTTGAAAATTTGTCATTTTTCATGAATTAAACTATTTTTTATTCAAAATTAAAATCTTTTTTGGTTGAAACATCATTTATGTTATCTAAATAATATATTATATATATTGATATAAAAAATGTAATGTGTAGATTTTTAAAGATTTATAAAAAAAGGAGTTTTTTGAGAATTTTAAAATGTTTCCAGAAAATTAAAATATTTTTTAAAATTCCTGGGGAAATTTAAACTGATTGTTTAATTAAAAAAATATATTTCCAAAAAGAATATGGACGATTTTGAAGAAAAAATGTCCAGTTAGCAAGATTACAAAGTTTTATAATAAATTCTATCAAGTTTAAAAAACATTTAGAAGTTTTAAAAAGATTCGAAATTAATTGAAATTTTGAAAATAAATGGTTAAAATTCCTGGCAAAATTTATAATGATTTTTTATTTTGAAAAATGGATTTCAAGAGAAAATTAACACAGATTTCAAGACATCTTGAATTGTTTTATAAAATTTCGAAAATGAATATGGACGGTTTTTAAAAACAAAATTTTTCAATTGGCAAGACTACAAGGTTTTATAAAAAAAACTTTTATCAAGTTCAATAGACATTTAGAAGTTTTAAAAAGATTCAAAATTAATTAAAAACTTGAAAAGATTTTTTCAAAGTTAAAAAAATGTACATTTTTGAATATTCGTAAATCAAAATTTTGAAGCTTCTTAAGCATTTTGAAAGATTTCACAATAAAAAATGGCTTGAAATTCCTGGAAAAATGTATATTAATTTTTTCTATTGAAAAATGAATTTTAAAAGAAAGTTTACAAAGATTTCAAAAGAATTATAAAATTGTGAACACAGAATCTGGAAGATTTGAAGGCAATTTTTTTTATTTTTCGGAATTTTAAGACAATTTTTAGAAAAATTCGAATAATTTCAAAAAATATTCAGAAGGTTTAAGTGTTTTGGAAATTATTAAAAAATAATTTAAAATTTGAAAAGATTTTGAAAAATTCAGAACAAAATGTAAATTTTTGGAAATTTCGAAAAAATTGTGGAAGCTTTTCGCAAAGTTTGAAAGGCTTCTGAAAAACAAAAAACTTTTCTTGAGATTCCTAGGAAAATTTTTAATGTCTTTTCATTATGAAAAATTAATTAAACAAAAAATTTAAAAAGGTCTCAAAAGATTTCTACAAATATGTCGAATAAAATCTGGAATTTCGGCAATTTTTTTAATTTTTAAAGATTTTTCAAAATTGTAGGAATAATTCGAGTCAGTTTGAAAGATATTAACTTGAAAACTTCTAAAAGACCTAAATATCTTTAAAACTGACTCTAATTTTTCCTAAAACTTTGCAAAATCCTGTAAAATAAAAAATAAAAATATATCTACTTTTTTGACATATCTAAAATCTTGAAAAATCTTTTTGAATTTTCTCAGAGGATTCGAAATTCGAAAATATTCGAAATTTTCGAATAATTCGAATAATTTTCAACCAAAAATCAAACGAATTTTCAACAAAATAGTTAAATTTTAACAAGAGAGATGAACTTTTAACAAAGGAGTGTAACTTTTAACCAAGTAGTTTTATTTTTAACCAAGTAATTTTATTTTTAACCGAAAAGATTACTTGAATTTTCAATCAAAGATGGAATAGTTAAATTTTCAATTTAAAAAAATTAATTTCCAACGAAAAATCAAACGAATTTTCAACAAAAAAGTTAAATTTGCAACCAAACAGATAAATTTATAACAAAGGAGTTTAACATTTAACCAAGTATATTTATTTTTAACCAGAAAGATGAATTTTCAACCAAAAAGATGAACTTCAAACAAGAAGATTAATTTTCTAACAAAAAGCCGATTTTTTAATAAAAGACTTTAATTGTCAACAAAATAGTTGAATTTTCAACTAAAACAGAAAAATTTTCAACCAAATAATTGAATTTTGAACTAAAAAAGATCAATTTTCAACAAAAAAATGGAATAGTTGAATTGTCAGTGGAAAAATGGATTTTCAACCAAACTGATGAATTTTCAACTAAAATGATGATTATTCAACTGGAATAGTTAAATTTTAAACAAAAAAGATAAACTTCCACCAAAAAAGGTGAATTTTCATTAAAATACATGGATTTTCAACTAGAAAAGATGAATTTTTAACCAAAAATTGAATTGTTAAATTTCCAGTTAAAAAATGAATGTTCAATTAAAGAGGCGCATTTTCAATTAAAATGATAGAATATTCCATTAGAATAATTACTTTTTAACTGAAATTGTTACATTTTAAACCAAAAATTTGAAGAAAAAAAAGTTCAACAACAAAAATTTCAACAAAATAGTTAAAGTTTTGACTGTAATAGTAAAATTTTCATTAAAGAAAATTAATTTGCAGCCAAAGAAAAAACGAATTTTCAACAAAATATCTCAGTTTGCAATCAAAGAGATGAATTTTCAATTGAAATTATGAATCTTCAACCAAAAAATTAATTTTTAAGAAGAGTTCAAGTTTAAACCAAGTAATTTAATTTTTATTCCAAAAAAGATAAATTCTGAACGAAAAATGTAGTATTTGTTATTTCACCCAAAGAAGATTTTAATTTTTAATCAAAAAGAATTGAATTCAACCAAAAAAATGACTTTTCAACATGAATTGAATTTTTAACTAATGAAGATTTTTCAATCGAGAAGATTAATTTTCTACCAAAAAGAACAAATTTTAGACAAAATACATGAATTTTCAACCAAAATGATACATTTTTAACTAAAAATATAATAGTTAAATTTTTAGGTAAACAAGTAATATCAAACAAAAAAAACGAATTTTCAACAGAATAGATATTCACAGTGATATAAAGCTACTTTTACGAATAAAGACTCATTGTTATTCAATTTTTAGAAAATAGATAGAAAGTTTGAAAGTTTTGGAAACATGTAGTTAAGAAAATAATTTGAAAAGATTTCCAAAAAATTTAAACAAAATGTAAATTTTCGAAAATTTCGAAAAGAATTTTTAAGCATTTTACGAAGTTTGAAAGGCTTCAAGAAAGTAAAATAAAAACTTTTCTTGAGATTCCTGGGAAAACTTTTAATGACTTTTTACTTTGAAAAATGAATTTTCAAAGAAAATTTAAAAAGGTATCAAAAAATTTCAAAAGACTTCTACAAATGTCCAAAATATCTGGAAGGATATAGATATAAGGATATAAAGGGCAATTTTTATAATTTTGAAAGACTTTTCAAAATTTTAGGAATAGTTTTTTTTTAGGGTCAGTTTAAAATATATTTATCTTTTAAATTTCTAAAAATCCTCAATGTCTTTTAAACTGACTCGAATTTTCACAATAATCTTAGAAAAATGATATATTTATATAACCTTAAAAACAAATGAACAAACAAACTTGAACAATTTTTATTCAACATTTTTATTTTGTATTCAAAACTATTTATCCCCTAAAATAATAATTTGGGTGCCCTTTTTTTTCTTTGATTACTGAAAAATCTTTAATTTTTGTTAAAAATTGAACGCTACGGTTGAAAATTCGTCTTTTTTGTTAGAAAATAATGTTTTATTGAAAATTCCACTGTTGTGTTGAAAATTCGTCTTTTTTGGTTAAAAATGCAATTTCGTTAAAAGTCCATATTTTTGGTAAAAAATAATTCTTATTGGTAAAAAATTCATCTATTTCGTTGAAAATTCATATTTTCGTGATAAAAAATTGAACTTTCTCGGAAATTTTGTCTCTTTTGGAAAAAAATATTATTATAAAACAATTATTAATTGTTTAAAAAAACTTTGTTTGCCTGTAAATCGTGAATTATTATTTTTCAATATAAATGATATAGTAAATTAATTTTAGGAATAATATTTCTTGCTTAACATATTTTGCAATTATTTAAACAATATTTCTTGTTTTAACCATTTTTCGCCCTGTTAATTGTAAAATGTTATTTTTTCCACAATTAACTAATATTAAAAGTATTTTTTTTTGTTTAGGATATTTGATAATTATTTGAACAATTTTCATTTGTTTAAATAATTTCCCCACGTAAGAAATGTTAAGAGTGATATTTTTTGTTAAAGATAGTTTGCAATTATTTAAACAATCAATATCACTTGCTTCTTTTCATAGGGAAGATTGAGAAAATTCTAGTTTAAAAAATGATTAAAATTTAAAAAATTAAGGTGTAAGTTCCGAAATAAGAAAATACTGAATAAGAAGCGACATAGTGTAAGAAATTTAAAAAATAAGAATTTTCGCCACCTTCCCTATTAAAAGTCTTTTAAATTTAAACAAAAAATTAAAACATTTTGAATGACTACAAACCTTTAAAACTTATTTTTTATTTTCCTACCACAATTCTACAAAAATATCTGAAGATATAAAATTCGAGCTTTCATTGCAGGAAGACCTTCCTTAAAAATTGGCATTAAACCAAATATTATAATAACTTATTAAATTTTTAGTTAAAAGCAACATAAATACAAAGCGAATTGACGAAACGCTTGAGCAGTTTCAACGCTTTTTACGTTTGATTTACATTTACATCATCCTTGTATCTCTTAAGATATTAAGTGTCGACATTAAACATTCAGTTTAAAAGATATTTTGTGCCTCGAATAGAATGTGTTTTTAGAAATCAAAGATATTAGGCCCACAAACTAATTCTTGGTCAAACTTGAATTTTTTCCCGTCCTAAGGTAGTTTTAAAGGGCGGACCTTAAACTTTAAAACACAATCCAACAGGTGGCGGTCCTGCGGACTTAACCGCAAAAATAAATAGTATTCACTGATTATTTTTTATGTTAAGTCCGCAGGGCCGCCACCTATGCCCGTAGGACCGCCATCCATGTCCGCAGGACCGCCACCTATTAAATTGCGTTACAAACCATCAAATTAAAGGCACAGAATGAATTTGTAGACCTAATAATATTCTCGAGCGGATAATGGACATGGCATTTAAAAAATGGAAACAGTATTTTATATATAATATATATTAAATGTAAAGTAGAACAAACCAGCCCAAATTTGGGAGGAGATGCAGATATAAACACGCGCTTATAAATCTTATAATTTATAATTGACGATAGTTACTTCCAAGCGGAAATTCAAACATCCAATCTGACCCTACTCTGTTTTAGAAACACGCCACCTTGTTAATTCTATTTATTTTCACCTTAATGCTACGGCATTTCATGAAAAATAAGTCTCAAAAATATTTCGATTCCTCTTGTCAACAACTAACGATTGCATAGACTTACATTAGGTAGACACAGTATTTTTTTTTTTTTTTAAGTTTACTGGTCATTTAGAACTTAATTTTTTCCAGGCGTGTCGTCGGAGCTCGGGAGACTCGAAACTGAAAATGAATAAAAAATATAATTTAGATAATATTTCCAGTGATATGGGTAAGTTACTTTCAGGGTTGCTACAAAATTCCAATTTCGATATTTCCACCAAAAAGGATTTTAATTTTAAACCAAAAACTTATTATATTGTTATATTATATAAATATTTCTCAACCAATCAAAAAACAGATTAAATTATTACCAAAATAAATCAATTTTCAAACCAAAAAGACGAATTCTAAACAAAAGAGTTGAATTTTCAACCAAGAAAGACTTTTCTATCAAGAAAGAAACAAAAATTAACTAAATTGTTGAATTTTCGAGACAAAAGGACGATTTTTCTACAAATCGCATGAATTTTCAATCTGAAAATATTAATTTTAATGAAAAAAGTTCATTTTTATCCAAATAGTTGAATTCTTAACCAAAAATGTGAATGATCAATAAAAAAATTAATTTTTAAACATCCATTTAAATTTTACACAAAACAGTTGAATCCTCAACAGAAACAGATTAATTTTCGAAAAACAAAAATATGAATTTTCAACAAAAAAGCTAATTTTCAACCAAGCATTTAAATTTTCCACAAAATAATTAAATCCTCAACAGAAACAGATTCATTTTCGAAAAACCAAAAATATGAATTTTCAACAAAAAAGTTAATTTTCAACCAAACATTTAAATTTTCCACAAAATAATTGAATCCTCAACACAAGCAGATTAATTTTCGAAAAAAATGTGAATTTTCAACAAAAAAGTTAATTTTCAACCAAATAGTTCCAATTTGAAGCCAGAAAGATAAATTTCATACAAAACAATTGACTTTTCAACCCAAAAATATAAATTTTCAACAAAAAAGTTCATTTTCAATCAAATATAGTTGCATTTTTAACAAAATAATTGAATTCTTAACCCCAAAATATGAAAGTTAAACAAACAAAATTAATTTTAAACAAAAAATTTAAATTTTCCACAAAATAGTTAAATCCTCAACAGAAAGAGATTAAATTTCGAAAAACAAAAATATGAATTTTCTACAAAAAAATTAATTTTCAGCCAAACAGTGAATCCAAAAAACATTAATTTTCTACAAAATAGTTGACTTTTTATCCCAAAAAAATTAATTTTCAACAAAAAAGTTAATTTCCAATCAAATAGTTGAATTTTTAATAAAATAGTTCAATTCTTAACCCAAAAATATGAATGTTCAACAAAAAAATTAATTTTGAACCAAAAATTTAAATTTTCTACAAAATAGTTAAATCCTCAACAGAAACAGATTAATTTTTGAGAAAAAAAAAGAACTTTCAACAAAAAAGTTAATTTTCAACCAAATATTTAAATTTTCCATAAAATAATTCAATCCTCAACAGAAACAGATTATTTTTGGAAAACAAAAATGTGAATTTTCAACAAAAAAGTTAATTTTCAACCAAACATTTAAATTTAACACAAAATAATTGAATCCTCAACTCAAAAAGATTAATTTTTGAAAAAAGATTGAATTTTCAACAAAAAAGTTCATTTTCAACCAAATAGTTTCAATTTGAAGCCAGAAAGATAAATTTCCTACAAAACAGTTGACTTTTCAACCCAAAAATATAAATTTTCAACAAAAATGTTCATTTTCAATCAAATATAGTTGAATTTTTAATAAAAGAATTGAATTCTTAACCCCAAAATATGAAAGTTCAACAAACAAAATTAATTTTAAACAAAAAATTTAAATTTTTCACAAAATAGTTGAATCCTGAACAGAAAGAGATTAAATTTCGAAAAACAAAAATATGAATTTTCAACAAAAAAGTTCATTTTCAACCAAAGAGTTTAAATTTGAAGCCAAAAAAGATCAATTTTCTACAAAATAATTGACTTTTTATCCCAAACATATCAATTTTCAACAAAAAAGTTAATTACCAATGAAATAGTTGAATTTTTAATAAAATAGTTCAATTCTTAACCCAAAAATATGAAAGTTCAACAAAAAATTAATTTTAAACGAAACATTTGAATTTTTCAAAAAACAGCTGAATCCTCGAAAGAATCAGATTAATTTTCTAATAAGAAAAATGTGAATTTTCAACAAATAATTAATTTTCAACCAAATAGTTGAATTTTCATACAACTTGTTTAAATTTGAAACCAAAAAGATAAAGTTTCTACAAAACAGTTGACTTTTTAACCTGAAAATATGATTTTTCAACAAAAAAGGCCATTTTCGATCAAATAGTAGAATTTTTAATAAAAAAGTTGAATCCTCAACCAAGAAATATTAATTCCCACAAATTAAAAATACGAATTTTTAACAACAAAGTTAATTTTCAGCCAATTAGTTGAAATTTCAAGCCAAAAAGACGAATTTTTTAAACAAAAAGACAAGTTTTCAACAAAATGGTTCAATTTTCTACCAAGAAAAAATTTTCAGCCAAAAAGAATAAAAAATCAACTAAATTTTTTAATTTTCAACTGAGAAAGATCAGTTTTTAGTCAAAATATTTGATTTCAAACCAAAAAAAGGAATTTTTAATAAAATAGTTAAATTTTCAACCAAAGAGATTAATCTTCAACTAAAAATATTTTTATTTTCAATCAAAAACAGTTTAATTAAACCAAATAATACAAATTTCCAACAAAACAGTTGAACTTTCAACCAAGAAAGATTTCTTAGTTAATAAAGAACAAAAATTGCGTCCAAAATGTTGAATTTTTAAGCCAAAAAGACGACTTTTCTACCAAAAAAATTGATATTTTAGCCCCAAAATATGAATTTTTAATGAAAATGTTAATTTCCAACGAAATTCTACAAAAAGTGGAAATTTCAACACAAAAATATGAAATTCCTACCAAAATAATTGAAATTTCAACACAAAAAAGAGGAGTTTTCAACAAAATTGATGAATTTTTAACTAAACGGATAAATTTTCCAGCAAAAATGGAATAGTTATATTTTCAGCTAACAAAATTAATTTACAAAAAAAAAAGAATTTTCAAAAAAATAGTTAAATTTTCAACAAAAGAAATGAATTCTTAACTAAAACAATGAATCTTCTACCATAAAATATGAATTTTCAACCAAAAAAGCTCAATTTTCAACCAAAAATAGATTAGTTAGATTTTCAGTTGAAAATTCTCGAGTAAAAAATTTTGAACAAAAAAAAGGAATTTTTAACAAAATAGTTAAAATTTTTAACCAAAAAAATGAAGTTCCAACCAAGAAAAACCAAAACACCAAGACATGAATTTCCAACCAAGAACATTATTTTCTACAAAAAAAAAGTTTTCAAAAAAATAGTTGAATATTCAACCTAAAAATATGAATTTTGAACAGAAAAGTTCTTTTTTAACAAAACAGTTGCAATTTCAAGCTAAAAAGATGATTTTTCTACAAAACAGTTAAATTTTTAGCCCTAAAATATGAATATTTTTATTTAATTTATTTTTAACAAAAAAAAGTTTTCAACAAAATAGTTAAATTTTCAACCAAAGAAATAAATTTTTACCCAAACAGAATTTTCAACGAAAAATTTAATATTTGATAGTTCAACCAAAGAAATTTTAATTTAAAATCACGAACAGTTTAATTCAATCAAAAAAGACGAATTTTTAACAAAATTATTGAATCCTCAACCAAAACAGATTAATTTTCAACTAAACATTTCTAACCAAAAAAGCTTAAATTACTACAAAAAAAAAATTTAATTTTCAAACCGACAATATGAATTTTCAAAAACAAAAATTTTTTTCTTAAAAGCCCTTAAAATCTTTAGTGTTGCTAGAAATCATTTGAAATTTCATTCTCTAGGATTTGAAATTTAAATTTCTGAAATATTAAACTTATTGAAAAAAAAAAACTTAAAATAAAATTTAACTTATTCTCTACAGTTCACTAGAAATCCCTTGAAATCTTTGGAAATTGGGAAACTGAGTTAAAATAGAATACATTTTTAGATCCCTTGAATTATTTATTAAAGTTCTCTAAAAAAATCATTGGCGAGATTAAAAGTTCATTTTTTTTGGTTGAAGATTAATAATTTTACTTAAAACTTTGTATTTCTTTTCGGCTAAAATTTTTTTTTTTCTGAAAATTTAACTGATTGGTTATGAAATAATATTTTTGTTGAAAATTCATATTTTCGGGTTAAAAGTTCAACTGTTTTTAAAGAAAAATCGTCTTTTTGACTTTCAAATTTCACAATTTGGTATAAAATTCAATTATTTGGTACAAAATTCAACAGTTTTGTAGAAAATTCGTTTTTTAAAATTGAGAATTAATTCTCCTTAATAAAAATCAAGCTACATCAGTTTTAGTTAAAATTTAAAAAAAAAGTAATAAAAAATAGTGTCATAAAATTTTTCAAGCATTAAAAATGAAGTTCAATGTTTATTTAAAACGTTTTTCTTCAGACTAAAAATTATCAAAATTCTTATTTATTTTTCGCAGGCTTCACAGACTTTATAATAATTTGTACTTATTTATATTTTTATTTTATTATTATTTCTATTTCATTCTGCCCGGTTGAAAATTTTCCTATTAAATTTTTCGCTAAGAATTCATATTTTTTATTTACAAATTTTATTATTTGCTTCAAAATTGAATTACTTTGTTAAAAAATCAACAATTTGGTTGAAGACATACTTCCAGGTTGAAAATTCAACAGTTTGATTAAAATTTTGTTTTTTTCTTTACTAATTTTTTTTTTTTTGAAAATTCAACTATTTTGTCGAACATTCATCTTTTTGCTTTGATAATGTATCTCTTTCTGCAGAAATTTTATCTTTTTTTGGTTAAAAATGCAACTGTCTGGTTAGAAATAGATCCGTTCCGGTTGAAAATTAACTTTTTTGTTGAAAATTTACATTTTCGGGTTGAAAATTAAAGAAATTGGTAGAAAATTTAACTATTTGGTTGAGAACTCGTCCCTTCTGGAAGAAAATAAATTTCTCGGTTAAAAATGCAATTTCAGGGTGTCCAGCGATTCTTAAAAACAAAATTCAAGGTCGTATCCAGGTTTTCCAGGTGAAGAAATCAAGTTTTTCCAGGTCTACTTTTTTTTACATCAAATAGTGAAATAACCGTTTTTTATACATGCAAAAAATGAGCCATTTAATTTGTTATTGGCCAACAGTTTCCAAAGAAAGCTTTGGAAATCTTTGTGAACTCGTTAAACTCTGTTGAAGTATTTAAAATCTTTGCAAAATCATTTAAAATATGTTGGAATGTTTAAAAAATTTTGTAAAATCTTTGAAATCCTTTAAATCTTTCTGCAATTTTTTGAAATCTTTTGAAATCATTATGAAATCTTTGAAATATTTGTGAAATCTTTTGTGTTCGTTTGAAAGCATTGAAATCTTGTTAAAACTTCTCAAATTTGTTGAAACCTTTTGAAATCGTTTAAAATCTTTGCGATGTTTTGAAATCTTTGAAATCTGGTGTACTGTATCCTTGTTGAAATCTTTGAAATTCTTGAAATATTTTTAAATCCTTTAAATATTTATGAAATCTTTTGAAATCCTTATGAATCCTTTGAATATTTATGAAATCTTCCTGAAATCTTTTGTATTCGTTAAAATCATTGAAATATTTAAAATCTTTGGAAATCATTAAAAATCTTTTGAATTCATTAAAAATCTTTTGGAATGTTTAAAAATTTTTGTAAAATCTTTGAAATCCTTGAAATCTTTGAATTGTTTTGAAATCTTTTGAAATCTTCTAAAAAAATTTGAAATCGTTTAAAATCTTTGAAATATTTTGAAATCTGGTGTACTGTACCCTTCTTGAAATCTTTGAAATACGTGAAATCTATTGAAATCTTTACGAATTATTTGAAATATTTGTAAAATCTTTCTGAAATCTTTCGTATTTGTTGAAATCATTGAAATCTTTTACGAAATTTTGAAATCGTTTAAAATCTTTAAAATGTTTTGAAATGTTTGAAATGTGGTTTATACCTTTTTGAAATATTTGAAATTCTTGTATTATTTTGAAATCTTTGAAATATTTGTTCAATCTTTTGCATTCATTTGAAATCATTAAAATATATTTAAAATCCTTGTGAAATCTTTTTAAATCTTCTAAAAAATGTTGAAATCGTTTAAAATCTTTGAAAGGTTTTGAAATCTTTGACATCTGGTATACTGTACACTGTTTGAAATCTTTGAAAATTTTGTATTCTTTTGAAATCTTTATGAAACTTTTATGAAATTTTTAAAATATTTGTGAAATGTCTCTGAAATCTTTTGTATTAATTTGAAATCTTCTAAAAAATTTTGAAATCGTTTCAAATCTTTGAAATCTTTTGTATTCATTTGAAATCATTGAAACATTTAAAATCCTTGTGAAATCTTTTTAAATCTTCTGAAAAATGTTAAAATCGTTTAAAATTTTTGAACTGTTTTAAAATCTTTGACATCTGGTATACTGTACACTGTTTGAAATCTTTGAAAATTTTGTATTCTTTTGAAATCTTTATGAAACTTTTACGAAATTTTTGAAATATTCGTGAAATGTTTCTGAAGTCTCTTAAGTATTAATTTGAAATCATTAGAATATTTGAAATTTTTGTGCAATCTTTGAAACCTGGTGTATACGTCTGTTTCAAATATTTATAATTTTTCAAACCTTTCTGAAATATTCGAAATCTTTTTGAAATCTTTTAAAATATTTGTGAAACCTTTCTTAAATATTTGTTTGTGAAACCTTTTGTATTCGTTGAAATCATTTAATTATTTCAAATAGTATGGCCATAGTTCATTCTAATTTTGAAACTGAATTAACATCGAAATTTTCTACTAATAATTTTTATAATTTGTAAATTAAATATCCCAAAAAGTGTATACATTAACTTTCTATATCAGCGGACAAGAAATTAAAAACTTATAAAATTATTCACAATGTTAAAGTCAATCATATAAAATATTAAATTGCAATCTATAAAATAATTGGCACCAGTCTAGAAAAAGTTCCTTGAAATCTTTTTATTTATTCTGTAATAAACAAAAGATAAATTATATCTTGATAATTAAATAACTTTTCAGTAGCAATATTCCTTCTAAACGATATGTTTCTTTCATAATAGACTGAAAGATTTTACTTACTCTTCACATTTTAATAAAATAACTGTTTTAAAAGCAAACAGAAAATTCAAATTCAAGGTTCTCGTGAAAAATTCAAGGAGATTTCCAGGTTTTCAAGGTTTAAAAAAAATTCAAGGAGAATTTCAAGAATTGTTTCGTTGAAAATTAATCTCTTTTAGATGAATTTGATTTATTTTTTTTGTGAATTCGAACAAATTTTCGGGCGATATGCATAAAATTTGGAAAAAAATAATTTTGGACCACGCTAATGGAAAAGTACGAGTAGATTTGGGAATAATTACCGATGATGATGATCAGAATGACGATAGCAATCACGCCGATGATGATCATCATTTTCAAATTTTTCCACCAGTATTTTCTCTTCAATTTTCCGGCCTGTTGCTCGAACTGACTGGCACCAATTTGAAGAGCATCCGCTCGGTTGTTAAGTTCCGAAAGCTTTTGATCCCTTTCCAAGACTTTGTCGACGTTCACTTTCATTATCCCCACGACTTCGTCGACTTTTGCTTGTGTTTGCTGTAATTTCCTTCCGGGTGCATTTTGCCCATTTTTCGAATTACCCAAATCTCCGTCTCCGGAATAGCCACCGCCTTCCATCTTGATTCTGAAATTAAATTCAACCGGTTTTACTTTTTCAGTCTGGATTTTGAATGAGTAAAAGTCTAAGAGAAACGATCTTAAAAGAGGGGAAATAGGGTGATTTTTCACGAAATTAGGGGAATAATAGGGGGAGGAATTCTTTTAAATAATATTAATGTAGGTACCATTTTGAATTAATAATAAATGCTTCAAATTCCTGAGATTCCAAGTCGAAATATATTGCATTTTTAAAGAAATAGTTAAAGTTTTTACCAAAAAAAGGTTTTATACCAAAAGAGATGAATTTGCAATAACAAAAAATTAATTTTCGACAAAACAGTTACATTTTTAATGAAAAAAGTTTATTTTCAACCAAGCAAGGTCACTTTTCTACCAAAAAAGATGAATCTTCAATCCAAAAAAGATGGAATCTCAATGAAAAATATAATAGTTGATATTTCAACCAAACAAGATTTTAGTTCTAAATCAAAAACGATTTAATTTTCAGAAAAGAAGCTAATTCTCAACCAAGAAGATTAATTTTCTAACAAAAAGACGAATTTTCAATAACAAAAAATAACTTTTTAGAAAACTATTGAATTTTTAACAAAACAGAAATTTTTTTTAGAAGAATGTTACATTGTTAATGAAAATGTTTATTGTTAACCAAGAAAGATCACTTTTCTACGAAAAAAGATGAATCTTAAATCCAAAAAAGATAAATCTGCAATGCAAAAAAGATGAATCATCAATAAAAAAAGATGAGATCTCAAAGAAAAATATAACAGTTGATATTTCAACCAAAAAAGATTTTAATTCTAAATCGAAAATACTTTAATTTTTAAAAAAGAAGTTAAATCTCAATCAATAAAATTAATTTTCTATCAAAAGGACGAATTTTCAACAAAAAAATTAATTGATGACCAAACAGTTGAATTTTCAAGCCAAAAAGACGATTTTTTTAGAAGAATATTGAATTTTTACTAAAAAAAATTTTATTTTTAACCAAGAAAGATCACTTTTCTACCAAAAAGGATGAATCTTAAATTCAAAGAAGATGAATCCTCAATCCAAAAATACCAAGAATACCATTGAATTTTTAACAAAACAGAATTTTTTTTAGAAGAATGTTACATTTTTAATGAAAAAGTTTATTTTTACCCAGAAATATCACTTTTCTACACTTTTCTGCAAAAAAGATAAATCTTCAATAAAAAAAAGATGAATCTTAAATAAAAAAAAAGATGAGATCTCAACGAAAAATATAATAGTTGATGTTCCAACTACAAAATATTTTAGTTCTAAATCAAAAACACTTTATTTTTTTAAAAAGAAGCGAATGCTCAACCAAGAAGATTAATTTTCTATCAAAACGACAAATTTCCACAAAAAAGTTCATTTTTGACGAAGCAGTTCAATGTTAAAGATAAAAAAACGATTTTTTTTTAGAAAACTGATGAATTTTTAATTAAAAAGTTGATTTTAAAGCCAGAAAGATGACTTTTCTAACAAAAAAGATGAATCTTCAATACAAAAAAGATGAAATCTCAACGAAAAATATAATAGTTAACCAAAAAAAATTTTAATTATAAATAAAAAAAACCCTGATTTTTAAAAAAGAAGCTGAATCTTAGCCTAGAAGATTAATTTTCTATCAAAAAGACAAATTTTCAACAACAAAATTAATTTTTGACCAGACAGTTGAATTTTCAAGAAAAAAAACTAATTTTAAAAAAAACTGTTGAATTTTTAACAAAAAAATTAATTTACAACAAAGAAAGATAAGTTTTCTACAAAAAAGGATGAATCTTAAATTCAAAGAAGATGAATCCTCAATCCAAAAAAGATGGAATCTCAACGAAAAATATAGTAGTTGATATTTCAACCAAAAAAGATTTTAGTTCTAAATCAAAAGCACTTTAATTTTCAAAAAAGAAGCTAATTCTCAACCAAGAAGATTAATTTTCTAACAAAAAAAAAAAAAAGAATTTTCAAATCAAAAAAAAAGAATTTTTTAGAAAACTATTGCATTTTTAATAAAACAGATTTTTTTTAGAAGAATGTTACATTTTTAATGAAAAAGTTTATTGTTAACCAAGAAATATCACTTTTCTACACTTTTCTGCAAAAAAGATGAATCTTCAATAAAAAAAACATGAGATCTCAACGAAAAATATAATATTTAATATTTCAACCAAAAAATATTTTAATTCTAATTCAAGAACACTTTAATTTTCAAAAAAGAAGCTAAAACTCAACCAAAAAGATTAATTTTCTATCAAAAAGACGATTTTTTTAACAAAAAAGTTAATTTTTGACTAAGCAGTTGAATTTTAAAGATAAAAAAACGAATTTTTTTTAGAAAACTGATGAATTTTTAATTAAAAAAGTTTATTTTAAAGCCAGAAAGATCACTTTTCTACCAAAAAAGATGAATCTTCAGTCCCACAAAGAAGAAATCTCAACAAAAAATATAATAGTTGATACTTCCACCAAAAACGATTAATTTTCTATCAAAAAAGACGAATTTTCATCAAAAAATTAATTGCTGGCCAACCATTTGAATTTTCAAAGCAAAAAGTCGATTGAAAGATGAATCTTCAATAAAAAAAATGTATGAGATCTCAACGAAAAATATAATAGTTGATATTTCAACCAAAAAAGATTTTAATTCTAAATCGAAAACACTTTCATTTTCAAAAAATAAGCTAAATCTCAACCAAGAAAATTAATTTTCTATCAAAAAGACGAATTTTCAACAAAAAAGTTAATTTTTGACGAAGCAGTTCAATTTTCAAGATAAAAAAACGATTTTTTTTTAGAAAACTGATGAATTTTTAATAAAAAAGTTTATTTTAAAGCCAGAAAGATCACTTTCCTACCAAAAAAGATGAATCTTTAATCCAAAAAAGATGAATTTACAATCCAAAAAAGATGGAATCTCAACCAAAAACATAATAGTTGATATTTCAACCAAAAAAATTTTAATTATAAATAAAAAAAACTCTGATTTTCAAAAAAGGAGCTAAATCTCAATCAATAAAATTCATTTTTTATCAAAAAGACGAACTTTCAACAATAAAATTAATTTTTGACGAAACAGTTGAATTTTCAAGCTAAAAAGGCGAATTTTTTAGAAACCTGATGAATTTTTAACAAAAAGGTCATTTCCAACCAAGAAAGATAAGTTTTCTAACAAAAAAGATGAATCTTCAGTCCCACAAAGAAGAAATCTCAATAAAAAATATAATAGTTGATACTTTAACCAAAAAATATTAATATTCTATCAAAAAAGACGAATTTTTAACAACAAAATTAATTGTTGACCAAACAGTTGAATTTTCAAGTAATAGTTGATATAATAATCAAAAAGTCTCTTAATTTAATATAAAAAACAGTAGAATTCATTCAAAAAAGACGATATTTCAACAAAATCGGTTATTTTTCAACCAAATTGTTTTTGAAATCTTTTAAATTTTTATAAAATATTTGAAATCTTTTTAAAATCGTTGCGAAATCTTCTAAAGTCTTTGTAATGTTTGAAATTTTGTGTGGAATCTTTGCGAAATCTTCTGAAATTTTTATGAATCTTTTAAATCTTTCTGAAATATTTGTGAAATCTTTCTAAAATCTTTGCAAAATCTCCTAAAATTTTCTGAAATCTTTTTAAGCTTTGAAATGTTTGAAATCTTTGAGAAATATTTGTGAGTATTTTTAAATTTTTTGAAGTTTTTGCGTTATCTTTGAAATCTTTGCGAAATTTTCTTAAATATTTTGAAACTTTTATAGAATTTTTGGAAAATTTTTATGAAACTTTCAGAAATTTTGGTGAAATCTGCGATATTTTCTGAAATTTTTTCAAGTTTTTGTGAAAACTTTTAAATCTTTGTGAAATCTTTAAAATTTTTCTGAAATCTTTGGAATCTTTTTAAAATCTTTGCGAAATCTTCTAAAATCTTTGTAATGTTTGAAATTGTTGCGGAATCTTTGAAAAATCTTCTGAAATGTTTTAAAATTTTTGAAATATTTGTGAAATCTTTCTAAAATCTTTGACATTTTTTTGAAACCTTTGAAATTTTTCTGAAATTTGTTTAGAAATGTTTGAAAAATTTTGAAATATTTGTGAAATCTTTCCAAAATCTTCTAAAATCTTTGAAAACAAAGTTCTTGTGAAATATTTTTAATCTTTCCGAAATATTTCTAAAATTTTTGAAATTTTTTTAATTTTTCTGAATCCTTTGAAATGGTTGAAATCGTTCGAAATTTAATATAAAAAAAAAACAGTAGAATTCATTCAAAAAAGACGATTTTTCAACAAAACAGGTTATTTTTCAAACAAATTGTTGAGTTTTTAAGCCAAAAAGACCAATTTTTACAAAACAGTTGAATTTTCAACCAGTAAATATGGATTTTTGACAAAAAAGTTATCTGCTAACCAAATAGTTCAATTTTCTACGAAAACAGGAAAATCTTCAACCGAAAATGACGAATTTTCAACAAAATAAGTACATTTCTAACCAAAAAGATGAATTTTCAAATAAAATTATGTATTTTTAAACAAAAGGATGATTTTCAACCAAGAAGATTAATTTTCGACCAAAAAAGACGAATTTTCAAATAAAAGGATGAATTTTCAACAACAAAATAATGTTTTAACAAAAATTGTTCAACTTTTAACCGAATTTCAACCAAAGAAGATAAATTCTCATCGAAAAATATAATACACAGTTCGATATTTCAACAAAAAAGATTTAAATTGTAATTCAAAAAATAGCAATTTTCACTAAATTTCAATATTTTTATGAGGATTCATAATAATTCAATTGATAACCCTTTTTATACATTTTAAATACGAATTAATTATTATTTTATTGTTATTCCCTAATTCTCCCGACTCTAAAGTCCCAAATTTACTGAAATTTTTTGAATTTTTGCATTTTTCACAAGTTTTTAAATAATACGATTAATGAATTAATTCATTTCGCTATTTCGGGGAAAAAATGTAACCAAAAGTAACCTTTTCATAAAACAAGTAACTTTTTAGTAACCGCGGATCAAAAAAGTAACTAAGTTATTAAAAAGTAACGCGTTGCGAGCCCTGGGCAAAATAGTTAAATTTTTAATAAAAAAAGTTCATTTTCAACCAAGAAAGATCACTTTTCTACCAAAAAAAGTTGAATCTTAAATCCAAAAAAATTAAATCTTTAATGCAAAAAATATGAATCTTCAATCCAAAAAAGATGGAATCTCAACGAAAAATATAATAGTTGATATTTGAACCAAAAAAGATTTTAATTTTAAATCAAAAACTCTGATTTTCAAAAAAAAGCTGAATCTTAACCTAGAAGATTAATTTTCTATCAAAAAGACGAATTTTCAACAATAATGTTAATTTTTTAAGAAACGGTTTGATTTTCAAGCTAAAAATACGAATTTTTTAGAAAACTTTTGAATTTTTAACAAGAAGTTCATTTTCAACCAAGAAAGACAAGTTTTCTACCAAAAAAGATGAATCTTCAGTCCCACAAAGAAGAAATCTCAACAAAAAATATAATAGTTGATACTTTAAACAAACAAAAATTAATTTTCTACCAAAAAAGACGAATTTTTAACAACAAAATTAATTGTTGACCAAACAGTTGAATTTTCAAGCCAAAAAGACGATTTTTTAGAAGAATATTGAATTTTTACTAAATAAAAGTTTATATTTAACCAAGAAAAATCACTTTTCGTCCAAAAAAGATGAATCTTAAATCCAAAAAGATGAATCCTCAATCCAAAGAAGATGGAATCTCAACAAAAAATATAGTAGTTGATATTTCAACTAAAAAAGATCATATTTTTAGGTTGAAAATTCAACAACTTGGTTGAAAGTTGAACTCTTTGGTTGGAAATTAATTTTTTTGGTTGAAGATTCTTCATTTTAGTTAAAAAATCATCTCTTTGGTTGTAAATTAAACGATATGATTGAAAATTGATTTTGTTGGTTGACGATTCATTTTAGTTGAAAACATCTCTTTGGTTGAAAATTTAACTATTTTGTTGAAAATTCGTTTTTCTTAGTTAATTTTTTGAAAATAAAATTTAAATATTGCATTTTTGGTTGAAAATTAATCTTTTTGCTTGAAAATTCAACGACTTGGTTGAAAATTGAACTACTTGGTTTACATTTTTTTATTTTTATATTCTTCATTTTAGTTGAAAATTGTTCTCTTTGGTTGAAAATGAAGCATTTTGTTGAAAATTTATTTTTTCAGTTAATTTTTTTTTTATAAAATATAAAGTATTGCATTTTTGGTTGAAAATTGATCTTTTTTAGTTGAAAGTTGAACTCTCTGGTTGGAAATTGCATTTTTTCTGTTGAAAATTCTTCATTTTAGTCGAAAATTTATCTCTTTTGTTGACAATTTCACTATTTAATTTTTTGTTAAAAATGTATCTTTTTTGGTTGAAAAATGATCCTTTGTACTTGAAAATGCAACTATTTGATTGAAAATTCATGTACTTTTTAAAAAATTGGTATTTTTCGGTCTTTTTCAGTCTGGATTTTGAATGAGTAAAAATCTAGAAGATACAATCTTAAAAGAGGGGAAATAGGGTGATTTTTCACGAAAATAGGGGAATAATAGGGGGATGAATTCTTTTAAATTATATTAATGCAGGTACCATTTTGAATTCAATATTAAATGCTTTAAATTCCAAGTCTTTAATTCCAAGTCGAAACATATTACATTTTTAAACCAAAAAATATGAACCCTCAATCCAAAAAAAGATAAAATCTCAACGAAAAATAAAATAGTTGATATTTCAAACAAAAAAGATTTTAATTATAAATCAAAAACACTTTATTTGCAAATACAGAAGATCAATCTCTATCAAAAAGATTAATTTTCTATAAAAAAGACGAATTTTCAACAAAAAATTGAATTTTTAACAAAAAAGTACATTTTCAACAAAGAAAGCTCAGTTTTCTACCCAAAAAGATGAATCTTCAGTCTCAAAAAAGATGAAATCTCAACGACAAATATAATAGTTGATATTTCAACCAAAAAAGATATTAATTCTAAATCGAAAACACTTTAATTTTCAAAAAAGAAGCTAAATCCTAACCAAAAATATTAATTTTCTATAAAAAAAACAATTTTTTTTTTTAGAAAACTGATGAATTTTTAGTAAAAAAGTTTATTTTAAAGCCAGAAAGATCACTTTTCTACAAAAAAGATGGAATCTCAACGAAAAATATAATAGTTGATATTTCAACCAAAAAAGGTATTAATTCTAAATCGAAAACACTTTAATTTTCAAAAAAGAAGCTAAATCCTAACCAAAAAGGTTAATTTTCTATAAAAAAACAATTTTTTTTTAAACTGATGAATTTTTAATAAAAAAGTTTATTTTAAAGCCAGAAATATCACTTTTCTACCAAAAAAGATGAATCTTTAATCCAAAAAAGATGAATCTTCAATCCAAAAAAGGTTGAATCTCAACGAAAAATATAATAGTTGATATTTCAACCAAAAAAATTTTTAATTAAAAATAAAAAAAACTCTGATTTTCAAAAAAAAAAACTAAATCTCAATCAGTAAAATTAATCTTCTATCAAAAAGACGAATTTTCAACAATAAAATTAATTTTTGACGAAACAGTTTGTTTTTCAAGCTAAAAAGACAAATTTTTTAGAAAACTGTTGAATTTTTAACAAGAAGTTCATTTTCAACAAAGAAAGATCAGTTTTCTTCCCAAAAAGATGA
>CAKNYM010049077.1:167676-181333 GCA_932195095.1 Andricus curvator
TAGAATATATATTTTTTAGTTTAAAATTCAACTATTTGGTTGAAAATTTATTTTTTTAGTTGAAAATTCGTGTACTTTGTTGATAATTTTTTTTTTTACAAAATTGATCTTCTTGGTTAAAAAATGAACGTTTTGGTGAAAAATTTTAATACTTGGTTGAAAGTTGAACGGCTTTGTTAAAAATTTATTTTTTTTGGAAGAAGATTCATTTCATTGTTTGAAAATGTACCATTTTTTTGATAATTGACTTTTTTGTTTGAAAATTAATCTTCTTGATTAAAAATGTTGGCTCTAAAAGACTTTGTTAAAAATTATTGTTTTTGTTGGAAAGTGTTACTACTATTTTTTTAAATCCATTTTTTGTTCTACTGAAAATTAACTTTTTTAACTGAAAATTTAACTATTCCAGTTTTGGTGAAAAATTGATATTTTTTATTTGAAAATTCACCTCTTTTTGGTTGAAGATTTTACTAGTTTGTGGAAAATTTCTTCTTTTTTTTTTATTTGCAAATTAATTTTTTTAACTCGAAATGGAATTGTTTGATTTTTGGTGGAAAAATAACCTTTTTTAGTTGAAAATTAATATTTCAGGTCGAAAATGCATTCTTTTAATAAAAAATGAAAATGTTAGGAATGTTAGTCTGATTTTTTGGTGGAAAAATAATCTTTTCTAGTCGAAAATTCAAGTATTTGGTTAAAAAATCATGCATTTTCTTGAAAATTTTACTTTCGTGTTTGAAAATTAATTTTTTTGTTCCAAGATTTATCCTTTCAAGTAGAAATTCAAATTGTTTGGTTAAAAATTGAACTAGTTTCTTAAAAATTCATTTGAGGTTGTTGTTAAAGATTCATCATTTTAGTTAAAAATTAATTTTTGTTGTTGAAAATTAATCTACTTCATTGGAAGTTGAACTGCTTTGTTAAAAAATTAACGTTTTTGTCGGAAAATGTAACTTTTTTATATATTCTTTTTTTTTGTTTGCTGAAAATTAACTTTTTTGACGGAAACTTTATCTGTTCTGCTTTGATTTCATATTAAAAAATTTTTCTAGTAGATATATCAGCTATTACATTTTTAATTGAAAATTTAGGTATTTTTTTTAGAATTTATCTTTTTTAATTTAAAATTCAACTATTTGGTTGAAAATTTATCTTTTCAGTTGAAAATTCATGTATTTTGCTGATAATTTTTTTTTTTGTAGAAAATTGATTTTCTTGGTTAAAAAAAAACGTTTGGACAAGAATTGTAATACTTGGTTGAAAGTTGAACTAAAATTTTCTTGGATGAAGATTCATTTCTTTGTTTGAAAATGTACCATTTTTTTGATAATTGACTGTTTTGATTGAAAATTAAATTTTTTAAATGAAAATTTATATATTCCAGTTTTGATTAAGGATTTCAATATTTTATTGAAAATTTATCCTTTTTTCAGTTGAAAATTAACTTTTTAAATTGAAAATTCAACTATTTGATTTAAAATTCATGTATTTTATTGAAAATTTGACTATTTGATAGAAAATTGAATTATTGATTAAAAACTTAACCGTTTGTAGGAAAGTTAATTGTTTTGTAGAAAATTTAACAATTTGGCTGAAATTTTGTTTTTTCTTGATTGAAAAATCTTTCTTGGTTAAAAATTCAATTGTATTGGTAGAAATTAAAAATTAACAATAAATTGAAAATTTCGTCTTTTTTGGTTGATTTTAACTGTTTTTGATATAAAATAAAACCATTTTTGGTAGAAATATCAACTATCATATTTTTGGTATATAACTTGGTTGAATATTTAAGTACTGAACGACTTTGTTAAAAATTAAAGTTTCTGGTTTAAGATTAATTTTTTTTATTGAAAATTTAACTGTTTTGTTGATAATTGATTTTTTTTGAAAATTAAATATTTAAATGAAAATTTATCTATTACAGTTTTGGTAAAAGGTTTATCTTTTTTAGTTGAAAATTCGCCTTTTTGTTAAAAATGCAACTGTTTGATTAAAATTATTCGAGTTTGGTTGAGGATTTTATTATTTTGTTGAAATTTTTTTTCTGGTTATTAATTAATTTTTTTAAACAAAAATTGATTTATTCGATTTTCGGTTTAAAAAAATGTTTTTAGTTAAATATTCAACTATTTGGTTAAAAATTCATGTATTTTGTTGAAAATTGAAAAATTAATCTTTTTGGTTGAAAATTTGTCTTTTTTTGTTCAAATTTCAACTAATTATTTGTTCTTTTTTTATTGAAAATTAATTTTTCAACTAAAAAATAAATTATATATTTTTTTATGGATAATAATATTTTTCAGTTGAAAAATCAACTATTTGGTTGAAAATTGGACTTTTTTTTGTAGAAAATTCATCTTTTTTGCTGCAAATTGGACTATTTGTTTAAAAATTCCTGTATTTTGTTGAAAATTTGACTTTTTTGGTTAAAAATTAATTTTTCAAACTGGAAATGAAATTAAGTCGATTTTTGGTGGAAAAATAACCTTTTTTAGTTGAAAATTCCACTATTTTTATGAAAATTCGTGTATTTTGTTGAACATTTGACTTTTTTGGTTGAAAATTAATCTTTTTGGTTAATCTTTTTTTTTTAATGCATTTTTTTGTTGTTGAAACATCAACTATTAGATTTTTTGTTAAGAATTTATCTTTATTGGTTGAAATTTCAACTATTTATTTGAAATTTCCTTTTTTTGGTTGAAAATTAATTTTTTAAACTAAAAAGTTAACGATTCCAGTTTTAGCAGATAATTGATCTTTTTTAATTGAAAATTCGTCTTTCTGGTTTGGAAATTCATCTATTTGTTGAAACCATGCCCTTTTTTGATTGAAAATTAATTTTTTTAACTGAAAATTAATTTTTTTAACTGAAAATTTAACTATTCGATTTAAGATTAAAAAATAATCTTTTTTTACTTGAAAATTCAAGTATTTGGTTAAAAAATCATATATCTTGTTGAAAATTTGACTTTTTTGGTTGAAAATCATAATTTCAGTGTTGTTTTCCTGTTTTGCTTCAAAAATTTTGCCTTTAAAGACGTTGATAAAAATTATTTTTTTTTTAAAAGTGTAACTACTATTTTTTTAAATCCATTTTTGATCTTTTTTATTTGAAAATTCATCTCTTTTTGGTTGAAGACTTTACTATTTTGTGGAAAATTTCTTCTTTTTTTATTTGCAAATTAATTTTTTTAACTCGAAATGGAATGGTTTGATTTTTGGTGGAAAAATAACCTTTTCAGTAGAAAATTAATGTTCCTGGTCGAAAATTAATTTTTTAAATAAAAAATGAAAATGTTAGGAATTTAATATAGTCCCATCAATCTTATTAGGAAGAATTTATTCCCCTATTTTCATGAAAGATCTTCTTATTTAACCGTAGAAATTATTCAAATTGTTTAAACATTTAACCGGTCAAGCGAATCCGCTACTCAACAAAAAAAATTTCGACTCACCAATTTGGCGATCCATTTTCGCTATTCGACTTCGGTTCCTCGAAAAAGTATCCCTCACAGTCTCACACTGAGGGTGCAAATAAAAAATGTAGGTCTCCTACGCGCTACGCGGCGCGAGCGCAAGGATTTGGGCGGACCCGTTTATTGACTCGGGGTGGCGGCGCCTGCGCACTTTCTGCCTCGCCAACTGCCCTTCACATTCGAGGCGTCGCTGCCGACAATTTCGTTTCGATCGGTCGACTCCGCCGTTCTCGAGTGCATCGCGAAAAAGCGCATTTTCCATCCCCAAAGACCAAACCCCTGCAAAATTACCCTCTCTCACAAGTGCTAATTCCCGATCGCCGATCGTGCGGGCTTGCCGATTTTTTCAAATTTCGCGCGCTCCAGACCGGCGGAACGCTTCGCGATTCGCACTCAGCAAAGCTGCGAGCGTCACGTTTAATGCCCGACAGTGGCTGGAAAATTTATCAATACCAGCGCACCTAGTCGACAGGGTCGCTTCGAGAGTCCGCGCTCCCACGAAAAGCGCTAAAACCCCGAGAAAGGACAGAACATGTGAGTAAATCAGTGCTGTTTTGGATTTTTTGGATTTTTTTTCAACACGGTTATTTTTTAGAGGATATTTTAGAAATTGCCGATTTTTTCAACTTTTACGAGAATGGATTGGTTTCCGACTCAGCTATCGACGTTTCTCGCTTTTTGACGTGTTCTGCTTTACGGCGGACCTTAATTGTTACCATTTTTTGAACATTTTTTTAAGCGATTTTTGAAGAGGGTTTTTTTTTGGTGAATTTAGTGAAAAAGAGGAGGGTGACGTTTTCTTATTTTAGGCGGAAACATCGATTGGGGAAGGTGGTGTTCGGATTGGGGCATGTCTATAGCGTGCATTTTCCCACTTCCCACGAGATTATCGACATCGTTGATGTAATGTGACATTTTTGGGTTTTGTGTGGGTGTTTCTGGAAATTCCGCTTTTTGGATTTCCCGAAAGAGTCAATTAAAAATTGACTTTATTGATGAGAAAATCTTTTTTATATTTTTATACAAATATTCAGACGTCATGTGTGTTTTTCTTTTATTCGGAACTTGACTTTGTTTAAACATTTTGACTAGTTTACCTACACACCAAATTATTATTTAAAAATTATTAATAATAATAATTAATTAATTATATAATTCTTATTATACCAAAAAATTATTTTTCCACCAAAGAAAGAAGGGTTTTTAAAATAAAATAGTTCAATTTTCAACTGAAAGGATGTATTTTCATCTAAAATGATAAATATTCCACCAAAAAAAATCCATTTTTAACAAAGTTGAAATTTCAACTTAAAAAGAGGAATATTTTTTCAAAAATGGAATAATTTTCGACCAACGAATTAATTTCCAACGAAAAATATATTTGTACCAAAGAGATAATTGATTTTAAATAAAAAATAGTTGAATTCAACTACAAAAAATCAATTCTCAACCAAACCAAATTAATTTTCAAGCAACCGTAACATTTTTTACCAAAAAAGATTAAATTTCTAGCAAAACAGTTGACTTTTCAACCAACAAAGATTTTTGAATAAAGAAGAAAACAAAATTTATGCCCAAGAAAGTCAAAATTTCAATAAAATACATGAATTTTCAACCAAATAATTAAATTTTCAACTGAAAAGTTCAATTTTCAACTAAAAAAGATAATTTTTCTTATAAAAAATCTGATAGTTCAATTTTTAATTTAAAAAATTAATTTTCAACCAAAAAAGAACAAAATTTTCAACTGAAAAAAGAACAAATTTCGACCAAAAAAGATGAATTTTCAAACCAAAAAGGCGAATTTTCAACTTAAAAAATAAAACATTTACATGTAAATTTTTAACTTACAAGAGCAAATTTTAACCAGAAATGCAATAGTTAAATTTTCAACAAAAGAATTAATTTTCAACCACAAATATGATATTTGATATTTCTACCAAAAATGGTTTTATTTTATATCAAAAACAGTTGAACTCAACCAAATAAAGACGATTTTTTTTTAATTTTAAATTTATAAATTTTCCACCAAAAACATTAATTTTTAACAAAGTTTTTCAACTTTTAACCAAGTAAAGGAATTTTCAGCCAAAAATGATATTTTTGTCATTTTTCCACCAAAAATCGAACAATTCCATTTCGAGTTAAAAAAAATAATTTGCAAATATAAAAAGAACAAATTTTCAACAAAACAGTAAAATCTTCAAACAAAAAGAGGTACATTTTCAAATAAAAAAGATAAATTTTCTACCAAAATTGGAATAGTTAAATTTTCAGTTAAAAAAGATAATTTTCAATCGAACAAAAATGGATTAAATAAAAAGTAGTTACATTTTCCACCAAAAAAAATATAATTTTTAACAAAGTTTTTCAACTTTCAACCAAGTAGGTGAATTTTCAACCAAAAATGATATTTTTGTTATTCTTCCACCAAAAATCGAATTAATTTTATTTTCAGTTTAAAAAATTAATTTACAACCAAAAAATGAACAATATAAAAAAATAGTTTAAAAAAATAGAAATTTCAACCAAAAAGATGAAATTGCTACCATAGGAGATGAATTTTAAAACCAAAAGGAAAAATCTTCAACTAAAAAAAAAATATCAATTTTCTACCAAAAGTGAATAGTTAAGTTTTCGGTTAAAAAAGTTCATTTTTAACCAAAAAGATTAATTTTCAACCAAAAACGTCAAACTTTCAACAAAATACAGGAATTTTTAAACAAATAGTCCAATTTACAGCAAAAAAGATTAATTTTCTACCAAAAAAAGTCCAATTGTCAACCAAATAGTTGAATTTTCAACTAACAAATATTATTTTCCATCAAAAAATAAATAATTGAATTTTTAGTTAAAAAATTAATTAATCAAAAAAAGAACAAATAATGAGTTCAAATTTCAACAAAAATTGTAAATTGTAAATTAAAAAAGTTCATTTTCAACTAGAAAAAGGATACATTTTCAACAAAATAGTAAAATCCTCTAACAAAAACGATTAATTTTAATCAAACAGTTGCATTTTTAACCAAAAAAGATGAATTTTCGACCAAAATATATGAATTTTCAAACCAGAAAGACAAAATTTCAATTAAAAAAGATCAATTTTCTACTAAAATTGGAATCGTTAACTTTTTAGTTTAAAAAGTAGATTTTCAACAAAAAAAAAAAAAAATTTCAAATAAATAGTTGAATTTTCAACCAATAAAGATAAATTCTTAACGAAGAATATAATAGTTGATGTTTCAACCAAAAAAGAAAGCATTTAAAAAAAATAGTTCAATTCGTATCAACAGTATAAAAAAACAAATAATAACAATAATATATATAATAATAAAAATAAAAATATTGCACTTTCAACAAAAAAGATTAATTTTTAACCAAGAAGATTAATTTTCTACCAAAAAAGTCAAATTTAAAAAAAAATACACGAATTTTTATTAAAATAGTTGAATTTTCAACTAAAACAGGTTGCTTATCCACCAAAAATCGAATAAATTTTATTTTCAGTTTAACAAATTAATTTAAACCCAAAAAATGAACAAATTAAAAAAAAAAGTAAAATCCTCAACGAAAAAAGATGAAATTTCTACCAAAGGAGATGATTTTTAAAACCAAAAAGAAGAATTTTCAACTAAAAAAAAGATGAATTTTCTACCTAAAGTAGACTAGTTAAATTTTCAGTGTAAAAAATTAATTTTCAACCAAAAATATCAATTTTCAACTAAAAAAGTCAAATTTTCAACAAAATACTGGAATTTTTAAACAAATAGTCTTATTTACAACAAGCAAGATGAATTTTCAACTAAGAAGGTTAATTTTCGACCAAAAAATGTCCAATTTTCAACCAAATAGTTGAATTTTGAAATAAAAAATATTATTTTCTATCAAAATATAAATAGTTCAATTTTTAGTTGAAAAATTAATTTTCAATCAAAAAAAGAGCAAATATTTAAAGAACAAATAATTAGTTGAAATTTCAACAAAAAACGACAAATTTTCAACCAAAAAGATTAATTTGACAAATTTTCAACAAAATACATGAATTTTCAACCAAATAGTTGAATATTTAACTAAAAAGATTTTTTAAAACCAAAAATCGAATAGATAAATTTTTAGTTAAAAAAAATTGATTTTCAACCAGAAAAAGAACAAATTTTCCACAAAAATTGTAAAATCCTCAACCAAAACGGAATAATTTCAATCAAACAGTTGCATTTTTAACTAAAAAAGATGAAATTTTGAGCAAAAGATGTAAATTTTCAACTAAAAAAGATAAATTTTCTATCCAAACTGGAACAGTTAAATTTTTTGTTAAAAAAGTTAATTTTTAACTAAAATTATAAATCATTAAGAACAACCAAAAATTAATTTTTAACAAACTAGTGCAATTTTCAACCAAACAATTTAATTTTCTACTTGAAAAGATAAATCTTCGAACGAGAAAATTAAATTTCAAACAAGAAAGTCAAATTTTTAAGAAAATGCATAATTTTTCAACCAAATACTTGAATTTTCGACTAAAAAAAATTATTTTTCCACCAAAAATCGAACAATTCCATTTCGAGTTAAAAAAAATTAATTTGCAAATAAAAAAAGAAGAAATTTTCCACAATACAGTAAAATCTTCAACCAAAAAGAGGTAAATTTTCAAAAAAAAAGATCAATTTTCTACCAAAATTGGAATAGTTAAATCTCCAGTTAAAAAAGATAATTTTCAATCGAACAAAAAATGGATATAAAAAAAAATAGTAGTTACATTTCTCACCAAAAACATTAATTTTTAACAAAGTTTTTCAACTTTTAACCAAGTAGGTGAATTTTCAACCAAAAATGATATTTTTGTTATTTTTCCATCATAAATCGAACAATTCCATTTTGAGTTGAAAAAGTTAATTTGAAAATAAAAAAAGAATAAATTTTCAGGAAAATATTAAAATCTTCAACCAAAAGGAAATGAATTTTCAAATAAAAAAGATCATTTTTCTACCAAAACTGGAATAGTTAAATTTTCAGTTAAAAAACTTAATTTTCAATCGAACTAAAATGGATTAAAAAAAAAATTAGTTACATTTTCTACCGAAAACATTAATTTTCAACAAAGTCTTGCAACTTCTGACCAAGTAAATGAATTTTCAACTCAAAAGGAGGAATTTTTAATCAAAAATGAAAAAATTAAATTTTCAAGCAAAAAATTAATTTTCAGTGGAAAATTTATTATATTTCTGCAAGAGAAATATTTATTTTAAATAAAAAATAGTTGAAATTAACTACAAAAGACCAATTTTCAACGAAATAATCGAATCCTCAACCAAAACAGATTAATTTTCAAGCGAACCGTTGTATTTTTTACCAAAAATTATGAAATTTCTAACAAAAAAGATAAATTTTTAAACCAAAAAAGATTTTTCAATCAAGCAAAAACAAAATTTCAGCCAAATTGTTAAATTTTCTACAAAACCATTAACTTTTCTACAACACGGTTATATTTTTAATGAATAATTAAATTTTCTATCAAATAGTCAAATTTTCAATAAAATACATGAATTTTAAACGAAATAATTTAATTTTAAACCAAAAAATTGAATTTTCGACTAAAAAAAATTAGTTTATTCACCAAAAATCAAATGGTTGAATTTTCAATTTAAAAAGTTAATTTTCAACTGAAAAAGGATAAATTTTCAACAAAATAGTAAAATCTTTAAACAAAACGGAATAATTTTAATAAAAAATTTGCATTTTTAACCAAAAAGATGAAATTTCAACCAAAAGAGATGAATTTTTAAACCAAAAAGGCGAATTTTCAACTGAAAAAGATAAACCTTTTACCAAAACTGGAATATATAAATTTTCATTTAAAAATTTTAATTTTTAATTAATAAACATTAATTATCAACAAAACAGATTTTTAAACAGAGAAATAAATCTTCAACCAAAAAAATAAATTTTTAACAAAGCAGTTCAACTTTCAACCAAGTATTACAATTTTTGATGAAAACGTTTTTTTTTTTTAACAAAAAAGATTAATTTTCTACAAAAAAATATAAATCATCATCAAATTGCATGAATTTTTAACTGAAAAAAGATAAATTTTTAACCAAAAAGTTAAATTTGAAACTAAAAAAGATAAATTCTCAACAAAAAATGTAATATTTGATGTTTCAACCAAAAAATATCTTAATTCTAGATCAATAACAATTGAATTTCAGCGAAAGAAAAACGCGTTTTGGACAAAATAGTTGAATTTTCAACGAAATAGTTGATTTTTCAACTAAAAAATAATATTTTTCCATAAAAAATGAAATGATTCAATTTTCAGTCAAAAATTAATTTTCAGCAAAAAAAGAAAGGTTGAATTTTGAATTAATTATTGAATTTTCTATCAAATGGTTTAATTTTTAACACAAAAATACGAATTTGCAACTAATAAGATGAATTTTCAACCAAGAATTATTTTCGACCAAAAAAGTCAAATTTTCAACAAAATACATGAATTTTCAACCAAATAGTTGAATTTTTAACTAGAAAAGATGATTTTTTCCATAAAAAAATCAAATATTTATTTTTTGATAAAAATGTTAATTTTCAACCAAAAAAAAAACGAATTTTCAACAAAATAGTTACATTTTCAACCCAAGAAATGAATCTTTAACTAAAAACATTATTAAAAAAAAATATCGTTCAGCTTTTAACCAAATAATTGAAGTTTCAATTATAAACAAAGTAGTTGAAATTTCAACTAAAAAAGACAAATTTTCAAATTTTAACTAAAATAATGAATTTTCAATTAAAAGACAAAAAATCGAATAGTTAAATTTTGAGCCGAAAAAATTAACTTGAATATTAAAATTTGAGTTTAAAAAGTCAATTTTCAACAATAAAAAAAAAAGAATTTTTATAAAGATATTTAAATTTTCAACCAAAGAAATTAATCTTGAACCAAAAACATTAATTTTTAACAAAGTCGTTCAGATTCTAACCAAGAAGTAGAATTTTCAAAAAAAAGGATATATTCTCAACGAAAAATGTAATATTTCATGTTTCAGACAAAAAATATTTTAAATTTAAATTATGAACCATCAACCAAAAAAAGTATATTTTAACAAATTAGTTTAAATTTAATCCAAGTAGTTGAAATTTCAACTAAAAAAGATCAATTTTCCACCAAAAATATTAATATTCAACAAAATAATTTAATTTTCAACTAAACACCTTAATTTTGAACCAAAATGATGAATCTTCAAGCAAATGAAAGATAATTTTCAACAAAGTAGTTAAACATTCCAAAAAATAGTTGAATTAAAAAAAAAATTTCAACCAAAAATTGAATAGGTAAATTTTCAGTTAAAAAAAAAATTAATTCTCATCCAAAAATGGACCAATTTTCAACAAAATAATAAAATCCTCAATCAGAATTGATTAATTATAATCGAACAGTTACATTTTTAACCAAAAAAGATGGATTTTCAAACCAAACAGGCAAACTTTTAACTAAAGAAAATCATTTTTCCACCAAAATTGAAATAGTTAAATTTTCAGTTAAAAAAAGGCAATTTCAAACCGAAAGAAACGAATTTTCAAAAAAATATTAACATTTTCAACTAAAGAAATTAATGTTCAACCAAAAGCATTAATTTGTAATAAAGTAGCTTATCTTTAAAACCAAGTAGTTGAAATTTTAACTAAAAGAGATCAGTTTGCAACGAAAAATATAAATTGTCAACAAAAAATGTAATAGTTGATATTTGTAAAAAAAATAAAAAAAATAAATAAAAACCACCCTGCCTTAAATACCAATTAGAAAACACAAGAGTTAAAAATTTACTGAGATATTCAGATTTGGAAAAAGTACTTGACGTCTGCCCGCGCAGACTGAACTTCGAGAACGCTGCCTGACAGAGCAGTCCTCGCGACGCATTAGCTTACAGCGCGGGCAGACGTCGACTACTTTTTCCAAAGCTGACTATCTCAGTAAATTTTCAACGATTCGATATGAGATTTTCCAAAAAACTTCATTCAACGTTGCTGAACAAAGCACTCACTGGAAGTTGTTTGAAAGTCTAAGTTACCTAGATACTTTTTACCGGCGAAACCAAGAAAACACAATTATCGATTGACCTCGTTTTGCAATTAAAAATTATTAAACCATAAGCATAAAAAAAATGCAAGAGAGGATTTTATATAAAGATGTGAATGTAGTTGTAATTTGAAACAAACTAGTTATGTAGTTGTCAAATTTTAAAGTTGAACTAATTTGCTAAAACTTCATTTTTAGAATGAACATTTATCATTTAAATAATTTGATGTTAATTATTTTTTGTCTACTGCTCTAAAATAATTTTTTTTTTTTGAATATTTGATCATTATTTTTAAATTGTGAAACATTGCTTTCAAGCTCCGCTGGGATCCGAACCCAGGTCTTTCAGATTGCCGGTCTGATGCTCTTACCCACTAAGCTGCAGAGATTCTTTTAAAATGACTTTTAATTTAATTTAAAAATGACGGAGATTTTTTTTCAATTATCCAATGAATAATTGAATATATTACACTTTCGAAGAAGACTCAAAATTTCTGGAAATTATAGTTTGTGTTAGTTTTTTTTACCGAAAATTAAAATTTAGAAATGAAAACCATTTTTCGATTTTTTGATGTTATGGTTTTGACCAGATAAATGTATTAAATAATTCGATGTAATTGTTTTTTGTAACAGCATCAGACTGGTAATCTCAAAGACCTGGGTTCGGATCCCAGCGGAGCTTGAGAGTAATTTTTTCACAATTTAGAAATAAAAATCAATATTGAAAAAATATTGATTTTAGACCAGTAGACAAAAAACAATTACCATCAAATTATTTAATACATTTATCTGGTCAAAACCATAACATCAAGAAACATTTTTATTATTTAACTTGCAAATTCATCTCTTCGGTTCAAACTTGAACTATTTTGTTCAAATATCTTTTTTTTTTCTAGTCAATTTTTTTCACGGAAAATTTAACTATTTCATTTTTGGTGGAAAATTCAAAAACTTCGTCTTTTTGGCTTGAAATTTCAACAGTTTGGTAGAAAATTCAACTGTTTAGTTGTAAATTTAACTGTTCGGTTGAAAATTAATTCTTTCTGTTAAAAAGTAATTATTTTTGCTTAAAAATTGAATTTTTTTTTAAATTCGTATTTTGGGGTTGGAAATTCAACTACTTTGTTAAAAATGAATTTTTTTGTTGAAAATTCATATTTTTGAGTAAAAAATTCAGCTGTTTTGTAAAAAAATCGTCTTTTTGACTCGATATTGAAAATTTAACTGTTTGGTTGACAATTCGTCTTTTCGGGTTGAAAAATCAACTATTTTGGTAGATAATTCGACTATTTGGTTAAAAATGAACCTTTTTGTTAAAGCCATCATTTTTGCTGGAAAATTCAATAATTTGCTTGGAAATTAACTTTTTCATTGAAAATAATATTTTTGGTTCTTATAAATTCAACTATTTATTTGAAAATTCTCCTTTTTGGTTCTAAAATTTATCTCGTTTGGTGAAAATTCTTCTTTTTTGGTTAATATAAAATAACAATATTTTTGGTTGAAATATCAACTAATATACCTTACGTTGACAATTCTTCTTTTTTGGTTCAAAGGTAATAATTTTGAGAAAAATAGTGAAAAATTATGAAGAAAGCTCAAAAGATACATGTGACGTGGAACGAAGAAACCAGCCTCAGGACCGAAAATGAGTTTACGAGAAAAAGCTCTTGTGCTTTGAGATCCAGAAAATTAAATTTTGTTCGTGGAGCAATCGGGATTTTTTTTATTCGATAGGGGAAATCTTGATTATTCAGAATCAATAAACACCGAAAAATCGATTTTTTGGTCCTGAGGCTGATTTATTCGTTCCACGTCACATATATTAAAAGATCTTCCATATTTTTCGATTCGATGGGGGAAATCTTCATTATTCAGTATCAATAAAAATCGGAAAATATATTTTTTGGTCCTAAGTTTATTCGTTCGACGTCACATATATGAAAAAATCTTCCATATTTTTCTATTCGATAGGGGGAATCTTCATTATTCATAATCAATAAAAACCGGAAAATCGATTTCTTGGTCCTAAGACTGGTTTATTCGTTCCACGTCACATGTATTAAAAAATCTTCCATATTTTTCTATTCGATAGGGGAAATCTTCA
>CAKNYM010049077.1:208326-233961 GCA_932195095.1 Andricus curvator
CCAAAGCTACGAAACCCTAAAACTTGAACATTTTATTTTCCTTTTAATGTTATGAGTTAAGAGTTAGGCGTTAGGAGTTCAGAGTTAGGAGTTAGGAGTTAGGAATTAGTTTCTGCCCAAAACTACGAAACCCTAAAACTTGAATATTTTATTTTCCTTTTAAAGTTATGAGTTAGGAGTTAAGAGTTAGGAGTTCAGAGTTAGGAGTTAGGAGTTAATTTCGGCCCAAAGTAACGAAATCCTAAAACTTGAACATTTAATTTTCCTTTTAAAAATTGAACAAACAATAAACATTTTTAAACATTTTCTTTTACATGAAAGTGAACATAATGTTTTTTTTACAGATGATGATCATAATGGGAGTCATCGGGCTTGTCATATTAGCCATCATTGTCGGTAAGTAATAAATTTTTAATTTTCAAAAGCTATTAAACCTGCCACATAACTGTTCGATGTCGAGAACTAAATGTTATGTGTACGTCGATGTATCTCGCCGTACTTTTAAACGACAGATTCAGTATTTTTTTACATTAAAATATTTTCATTTTATTATGTAAATCCTTTAAATTTCTGAAGACTTTATAAGTAAGAATAAAGATTTCAAATTTAATTTCGTAAATTGTACGTATACCTAGTGTGGCCCTTATTTTTTTCAATCATATTTTTTTTCTCATCACCTAATTTTGTTCGAATCCCCAAAAAAAAATTTTCTTCAAATTTGAGCGAAATCGGTTAATATTAACCCCTGCCCCGTAGACCATGAAGTTTCCCATTGATTTAATATCACAGAAAAAACTGAGGGTAAGAAACGTGGCAGGTAATAGGTGAAACGGGGTAACTGCTGGGTAACAGAGGCTGGGGTAAACTGACCGTGGTGACTCGAAGATTTCTCCGTTAGACTCCGCTAGGAGTAGCACCTTACAGCGTGTAACCTCAATTACCCTACTGGCTGTTACCCCGTTTCACCTATTACCTGCAACGTTTCTTACCCTAATTTTTTTCTGTGATGAGAAAAATGCTTATTTTTCCTAATGTGTGATTTTAAATTGAAAATATGGTACTAATGTCACTTTTGATACAAGATTCTGTTCAGAATACTTCAGAAAAAAAATGGCCATTATATATTATAAAATTTTAAGTGTTTTTTTAGAGTATCACGTAATATTAGGGTAACTGATCACATTAAAAAACTATTTTTTGCAAAAATAATCATGAATGAATAGAATTATACATGATTATAATGAATGTGAATAAAGGCATTACTTTTTAAAATAATTTGTATATTGTTTAAACAATACTCATATGTTTAAATACATATGTCATTGAAGAAAAAGAAGAAACAAAAATTTCTTTAGCAATTTTTCAACAAATTTGGGCATTTTCATGTTCCCTGAAATTTTAAAACAATTTCTTATTGTTTAAAAAATTAAAAATTGTTTAAATAATTTGTTTTCACTAAAAATGTGGAAATCGCTTATGTGTGATAAAAAATTTACTAAAATTCGATCAAAAAAATATATTTTCATCAGAGAGGTTCAACTTTCGCTAAAATTTGGAATTAAAAACAATTGAGTTGAACCAAAAGAAAAAAAATTCAACAAAATAGATCATTTTCAACCAAAAATGGGATAATGAAATTTTCCAATAAAAAAATCAATTCCCAACAAAAAAAAACTATTTAAAAAAAAAGTTAAATTTTCAACAAAAAAGATTAATCTTGATCCAAAAAAATAAATTAAAAACAAATTTTTAAATAAAAAAAATCAATTTTCAATAAGAAATGGAATATTTACAATTTCAGTTGAAAAAATTTATTTGCACTAATAAAATAGGAGTTTTTAACAAAATAGATGAGTTTTCAACCAGGAAGATTAATTTTCTACCAAAAAGACAAATTTTCAACAAAATAGATAAACATGAATTTTCAACCAAAAAAATGCATTTTCCACAAAATACATGAATTTTAACTAAAAATATCATTTTTCAACCAAAAATGGAATGGTTCAATTTTATAATAAAAAAATAAATTTTCAAACAAAAAATAATTATTCTTCAGAAGAGATAAATCTTTAACAAAATACATGAATTTTAAACTAAAAAGATGAATTTTCAACAAAAAATGGTATAGTTAAATATTCCATTAAAGGAATTAATTTTTAACAAAAAAAAGATCTTCCAACAAAATTGTTAAATTTTCAACGAAAAGGATGAATCTTCAACCAAAAAAATACATTTTCAAGAAATTAGTCCAAATTTCAACCAAGTAGTGTTTATTTTCCAAAAAAACGAATTTTCCACAAAATACATGAATTTTCAACCAAATAGTTCAATTTTCGACTAAAAAAGATAAATTTCAACAAAAAAATGGAATAGTTAAATTTTCAACTTAAGAAAAAAATCAACAAAATTGTTGAATTTTCAGCCAAAACAGATTAATTTTTAACTAAACAGTTGCATTTTTAACGAAAAAAAAATTAAATTTGTATCAAAAGAAATGAATTTTCAATCCATGAATTTTAAACTAAAAGATAAATTTTCAACAAAAAATGGAATTGCCAAATTTCCCATTAAAAAATATTTTCAACCAACAAAAAACGAATTTTTAAACAAAATCGTTAAATTTTCAATAAGGAAGATAAATTTCAACCAGATTAATAAATTTTTAACAAAGTATTTTAAATTTCAACCAAGAAATTAAATTTCCAACCAAAAAATATTTTGATTTTAAATAAAAAAACAAATGATTTCCACACACACACAAATTTTTTTTATCAAAATACATAATTTTTCAACCAAATCGTTAAGCTTTCATTGAAAAAAGATAAATTTTCAATCGAAAATGGAAAATGTTACAAAAATCAAATTGCACAAAAAAAAATTGTTGCAATAAAATAGTTAAATAAATTTTTAAAAAGTATTTCAACAAAGTATTGTTGAAGTATAGTTGAATCCCTCCATAAAAATAGAATTACAATATAGTTATTAAAAATAAATTTAATTTCCTATTTTAAATATCAAAAATTATTAATTTAGTTATTTATCATATTTATAAATATATATGTTATAGAAAATAATTACTCAGTTTGAAATTGTTTAAACAATCAAAAATCGTTAAAAAAATAAGAGGAATACTTCTAAAAAAAAGTTATATAACAATATTCAAATTTTTTGAAAATTTACTGAAAAAATGCATTTTCTATATTTTTCTTTATATAAGTATTACTCAGGCAGTTTAAAAATTATAATACCAATAATTAAAATATTATCCTTTCATATTTATTTTTGCAATTTTTTTTTTAATGTGATTTTAAATCATTTTATTTTTAATAATAAAAATTATGGCTGATTTCGCTCAAATTTAAAGGAGATTTTTTTTTGAGTATTAAAAAACTAGGGGGTGAGAATATATTTTTATATTTACTAAATTTTATTAAAAAACGGTGAACTCTCACATGAATATTTTTATTGTTATGAAAGCAATAAAACGTGAAATTTATAACTCATAAAATAACTCTTGAAATATTAATAAAAAAAAGCATTAATTTAATGTTTTTTTTTATTTTAACTCTTTTTTTTATATCCTGAATTTGTCGTTTTTGCTATCACTCTGTCTAATCCACATCTTTTGTGTTCATAAATACTTAATATTTTTATTATCAAAAGCAAATTTCACAGAAAAATATCATTCATTTTTGAAAAAAATTGATAGGTCACTGTGAATAGAAAATGAAATTAATTTTGAGTCCTAGATCCAAATATATGCTTTCTCTCAAAGGAACAAAGAAATTTTTAATAATAAATTTAGGAAATAATTCATATGGATACTAACAATTTTAAATTGTCAAGTATTTGATTTTTCTGTACTAGGGCCTAAAATTTTTTTTTACCGATTTAACTAGATAGAGCGCGTTTTTTTTACTTATACGGATATTCAGTGGTTCTGGTAAACAAATTCCCAATTTTGCATTTGTACTGTAAAACCTGTCAACTTTACAAAAAAATGTTCTATATATAAATTAAGGTAGACGACATTTCCAGTAACTCTGAAAAATTTCAATGATCTAGCCCCAACAGGTCATGATTTATGACCTTTTAAAAGTTGACCATTTTTTACTCATTTGTCAGAGAAAATTCCTCGTTTTCAGTTTTTTTCAAAATAACTCGTTTCTGAATGAGGCAATGTTAATGACACCGCAAAAAAAGTTATAGAGCAAGAAATTTTGCGTGAATTAAAAAAAAATTCAATCGTTTATCTCGCATAGGTCACGAGTTATGGCCATGGAACTTTGACCTTTTCCGTTCGTGGGGATCTGTATGTACTGGAAAACGTATTAAGTTCCATGGTTATAACTCGTGACCTATGTGAGCCAGACGATTAATTTTTTTTTTTGAATTTACTCAAAATTTTCTGCTTTAAAACTTTCTCTCTCGCGTTATTAGCGTTGCACGATCTGAAAAAAAATTATTTTGAAAAAACTGAAACGTTTAAAAATACGGTTCAGCGGAGGTGGATTATTTAACTCTGCCTAAACTAGACTCATAAAAAAAAATCTTCTTTCAAACAAAATTGTTGCATTTTCAAACCAAATTAAATTTATAATATAAAATATAAATAATGAAGATAAATTTGCAAGCAAATAGTTGAATTTTCAACTAAAAAAGATAAATTTTTAGTAAAAAATTTAATTTTGAACCGAAACAAAAGAATTTTCAACAATTTATTCAAATTTTCAACTGAATAGACTGGAATAGTTGAATTATTGTTACAAACAAATTTTAACCAAGAAATATTCAAAATTATGACTTTCTAAATAAATTATTGAAATTTCTACAAAGTTGCCTAAATTTTATCAAACAGGATACTTTTAAACAAAATTGTTTAATTTTCAAAAAATTAGTTGAATTTAAAAAAAAATGTATTTTGTAACTAAGAAAATTAATTTTCTTCCATGAAATACGAATTTTCAACAAAAAATATGAATTTTAAACAAAAAAAAGTTAAATTTTCAGTAACAAAAAAATGAATTTTTCATAAAATTGTTGAATTTTCTACAAAGTAGATGAATATTTGAGCAAATAATTGCATTTTCAACCAAAGACATTTTCAGTCAAATAAATGTTCAATAAAAAAACGAATTTTCAACAGAAAGGTTATATTTTTCACGAAAATTGTTTAATTTTTGATCAAAAAGATTAATTTTCAAGCAAGAAGATTAACTATTTGCCAACAAAACAAAACATTTAACAAAAGACATGAATTTTCAACTAAGAAAAACAAATTTTCACCAAAAATGTAAATGTTTAAATTTTTAGTTGCAGAACTGTTCAACCGAAAAAATGAATTTTCAAGAAAATAGTTATATTTTCAACCAAAGAGATGAATTTTTAACAAAGACAATTATTTTTCTAACAAAAAAAAATAATTTAAAAAAAGATAATAATTTTCAACCAAAACATTTTCAACTAAAATCAAGAAGCTTGAACCTAAAAAATAAATTTTTAATAAAGTAGTTCGGCTTTCAACCAAGTAGAATAATTTGTTACGAAACAGTTGAATTTTCAACAAAGAAGATTAATTTTTTACCGAAAAATAATAATTTTAAACAAAACTTTCAAACAAATAATTTTTAAGAGAACAGTTGAATTTTCAACAACAACAAAAAATTTTTTCACGAAATTGTTGAATTTTCCACAAAGTAGATTAATATTTTAGCAAATAATTGAATTTTTAACCAAAAACATTCATTTTCAAGCAAGCAGTTGAATTATAACTAAAAAATATAAATTTTCAGCGGAATAGTTGAATTTTCAACTAAAAAAGATCAATTTTTAACAAAGAATGTATTAGTTATATTTTTTAGCTAAAGAAATATTTATTAAAAAAAAAATAATTTTTATCAAAACAGTTGTATTTTTCACAAAAATAATTCAATTTTTAAATAAAAAAATTAATTTTTAAGCAAAAAGATTGTCTACCAGGAAAAAATTAAACAATATACATGAATTTTCAACTAAGAAAGACAAATTTTTGCCAAAAATGTAAATAGTTGAACTTTTAGTTAAAAAATTAATTTTTAACAAAAAAATAAACGAATTTTCGACAAAATACTTATATTTTCAACCGAAGAGTTAAATTTTGAAAACAAAATGATGAATCGTCAGCCAAAAAAATTAATTTTCAACAAAAGTGTTCAGCTTTTAACCAAGTAGTTGAACTTTTAATAAAAAAAAAATAAATTTTCAACCAAAAAGATAAATTTTCTACCAATTTTAAACAAAATACAGAAATTTTCAATCAAATAGTTAAATCTTCAACTAAAAAATATAAATTTCAAACCAGAAATAGCATAGTTAAATTCTCAATTGAAAAAATTAAGTTTCAACAAAAAAAAACGATTTTTCAACAATATAGTTAAATTTTGAACGAAACCATTTTCAACTAAAATCAAGAATCTTTAAACCAAAAAATTAATTTTTAACAAAGTATTCCGCCTTTCAAACTAGTAGATTAATTTTTCACCGAATAGTAGAATTTTCAACCAAAAACATGAATTTTTTATCAAAAAATATAAATTTTTGACAAAGTACATGAATTTTCAATCAAAAGATCAATTTTCAACCAAAAATCAAGTTTTCAAATTTTCAGCAGAGAAAAAAAATGTTCAACAAAAAAAAAAGAATTTAAACAAAATACATGAATTTTCAATCAATTCGTTGAATTATAAATAAAAAATGTGAACTAAATAGTTGAATTTTCAAATATAAAAAATCATTTTTTACGAAAAATGAAATAGTTAAATTTTCAGTTAAAAAAATGAAGTTTCAAGAAAAAAAAATTAATTTTCAACAATATAGTTAAATTTTCATCGAAACCATTTTCAACAAAAATCAAGAATCTTTAAACCAAAAAATTAATTTTTAACAAAGTATTTCGCCTTTCAAACAAGTAGATTAATTTTTCACCGAGTAGTAGAATTTTAAACCAAAAACATGAATTTTTTACCAAAAAATATAAATTTTTGACAGAATTCATGACTTTTCAATCAAAAGATCAATTTTTAACCAGAAATCAAATTTTTAAATTTTCAGCTGAGAAAAAAAATTTTTTAAATTAAATAAAAATAAAAATTTTCAACAAAATACATGAATTTTCAACCAAGTCGTTGAATTATAACTAAAAAATATACATTTTCAACTAAATAGTTAAATTTTCTACTATAAAAGATCAATTTTTACCAAAAATGAAATAGTTAAATTTTCAGTTAAAAAAATTAAGGTACAAGAAAAAAAAATTAATTTTCAACAATATAGTTAAATTTTCATCGAAACCATTTTTAACTAAAATCCAGAATCTTCAACCAGAAAAAATGGGGTTTTAACGAAGTAGTTCGACTTTCAACCAAGCAGATATTTTTTTTAAATCTTTAATTATTTAAAAAAAAAGTTTTAATTCATTTTTTAATTTTTCGCCATATAGTTGAATTTTCAACCAAAAACATGAATTTACAACTAAGAAGATTGACTTTCTATCGCAAAGGATGAATCTTCAACAAAATACGTGAATTTTCATCTAAAATAAAAAATCTTTAATTATTTAAAAAAAAAGTTTTAATTATTTGTTCAATTTGTCACCATATAGTTGAATTTTCAACAAAATACATGAATTTTTAACTAAGTAGTTATATTTTAAATAAAAAAATTATTTTTCAGCTACATAGTTGAATATTCAACTAAAAAATATATATTTCAAACCAAAAAGGAAACAGTTAAAATTTAAATAAAACAAAAATTAAGTTTCTATAAAAAAAAAAGAATTTTTTTAAATTTTCGGTTAAGAAAAATAATCTTCAAAAAAAAAGCTTTAACAAAATACATGAATTTTTAAACAAAGTATTTGAATTATAACTAAAAAAGTTACGTTTTCAGCTAAATAGTTAAATTTTCAACTTCTAAAGATTAGTTTTTTATCATAAATGGAATAGTTGCATTTTCAATTTTAAAAAATTAATTTTTTACCAAAAGGAACGAATTTTCGACAAAATAGTTGAATTTTCAACCTACGAGAAGAATTTTGAACCAAAATGATGGATCTAGCAAAATTTGAATTTGAATGACGACCACTAAATAAAACGTTTAAAAAAACGAGCTGTACCTACTTAAAAAAAGGCCTTTTTTGACCAATTTTTCCAATTTTTCAGTAAGTTTTCCGATTAGATTTCCATGAATTTTAAATTTTTAAAAAAGAGGTTGCAAAAAGTGTACCGCACCACACATTAATTTATTCCCCGTTCTAAACTATAAGAAGAGTTAAGGCTCTTAAAGTGACTTGGGTTTTCGCAAGATCCACATTACGTCTACAAAAATGCATTGTTTACTGTAATATTTTAACAACATAATCTAAAAGCGATTATGCTTGAGGAAACATAGCGCTTTTTTCGAAAAATGTTCTTTTTGTTTTTTTGTAATTGAAAATTGAGTTCGCGCCTGTAAAATGCAACGCGCTAGCTAAGAGTGTATGCCGGGCTGCAGTCACCCGGTGTAGCTCAAGTCGCACAAAATCTTTAAGTATCGCGTAATATTTGATAAATATCTACTTTTTGAATTTATTATTTGTGAACTTATTATTTTAAACACTGCACTCAATTTTATTGGTAAGTGACGGAAAAAATAACTTCCTTACCGGTAAAAAGGAAGATATTATATATACTTTCGAAAAATTATTCTTGAAATTTTGTATCATTCATTTTTATTATTGTATTATATTATGTATTACTGTGAGCGGCAAAGACGCGCTACTTTCAGATTACGTCTTGAAGCCGCACCGTGTGACTGCGCAGCCCGGCATACACTGCTGGCTAGCGCGTTGCATTTTACAGGCACAAAAACACAATTTTCAATTAAAAAAAAAACAACACCAACAAAAATTTTCGAAAAAATCGCTATGTCCCCTCAAGAATAATTGCCTTTAGATTATGTGGTTAAAATATTACATTGAACAAAAAGTTTTTGTAGACGTATTATGGATTTGGCGAACACCCGAGTGGTCTTAAGAGCCTTAAGGACAAAGATAAATTGCTATTGAATTATTTATTCTCCGATTTCAAAAGGTGCTTCCTTTGTAACCAAAAAAAAATAATGATGCGAATCAATTATTTATAAAGTGTAACTTTCTGTGTTTCTATTTTCGTTTAGCGAACTTCATGTAGGCGTGCTGATTGGTGGAAGAAATTTGTTGTGTGAGTGAGTCAGGTAGCAAACGCGATATTGTGTATTGTAGGTTGTTAAATAACTTGAAATGTTCCTATTTTTTTTTTAATTTTATTTGGTTGAAAAGCATTCTTTAGAAAACACTCAGTCAATGTTACTATACTTGTGTCTGTATAGGTTTGCTAATGTACTGTTGCTATCTGTCTGTACTCTATACGAATAACTTTTCTTTTACTTCCAATATTCTTTCTTTGCTTATGAAAAAATAATCACTTTTAATCAACCAATTACCAATTACCAATTACCAATTACCAATTACCAATTACCAATTACCAATTACCAATTACCAATTACCAATTACCAATTACTAATTACCAATTACCAATTACTAATTACTAATTTATTTACAACAAAATATGAATTTGATTTTCATAAGCAAAGAAGCATATATTCTCTTTTGCTAAAAACCGAAAGCAGTAGGTAATCTGTTTTTAAATTTTCATTTTAAGAATACGAAAAGAAATGGTTTCCTAGATCGAATACTTTTCAAACCAGGCAGGTTTTTTTGAGGAAATTAGACTACACATCTTTTTTTGATTTGAGAAAAAAATTTGAAACAAAGTTTTATTTGAATTTTGACGTCTATAAATTGATTCCTTAAAATTTTATAGTTTTGGATAGAATTTAGATATTCTAATTCTCTTTTCGAGAATTTGAAAAAATGTTAAAAAATAACAAAGTGGACGAGTTGTTTGAAAATATAAAAAAGCGATTTTTACAAAAAACGGACCCTTTTATATTTTATGTCAATTTTTAAATTAAATTTAGTTTTCGATAACCAAAACAAAATTAATTTTTTACAAAGTTGTTAATATTTCAATAAAAAGCAAATTTTAATTTTAAATCCAGAACAGTTTTATTCAACTAAAAAAGACGAATTTCCAACAAAATAGTTGAATCCTTAACCAAAGTTTATTAATTTTAAACCAAGAAGTTACATTTTTAACCAAAAATATTAAATTTTCAACCATAAAAATTAATTTTTTGACAAAAAGACGAATTTTCAACAGAAGACATTAATTATTAATAAAAAAATGTCAATTTTCAATTTAAAATATCAATTTTTAATCAAAAATGGAATAGCTACATTTTCAGATAAAAAAATTAGTTTTTAACAAACCAAAAAATGAATTTTTAACCAGATAGTTGAAGTTTCAAATAAATAGTTTAATTTGTAACCAGATAGTTCAATTTTAAACCAAGAATGTGAATTTTCAACAACAAAGTTAATTTTCAACTAAATAGTTTAAATTTTTACAAAATTGTTGAATTTTGTATCAGAAAATATAAATTTTCAACAAAAAAGTTAATTTACGACCAAATAGTTGAATTTTCAACTAAACCAATGAATCCTCAACCAAAAAAAAATTTATCTTTTTACAAATCAGTTCAACTTTAAACCAAGTATGTAATTGATTTTTTTTACAAAAATAGTGAATTCTCAACCAAACATGTAACAGATAATGTTTTAAAAAAATTTAATTTTAAATCAAGAACAATTAAATTCAACCAAGAAAAACGAATTTTTAACAAAATATTTGAATCCTCAACCAAAATAGAATAATTTACAACCAAACAAATTTTCAACAAAATACATGAATTTTCAACAACAAAAGATTAATCTTTAATTTGAAAAATTAATTATTAACCAAAAATTAAATAGCTATATTTTCAGATTTGAAGAAAATTAATTGTTAACAAAAAAACGAATTCCAACAAAGTAGTTAAATTTTCAAATAAATAGTTCAGATTTCTACAAAATTGTTGAATTTTGTACCAGAAAATATAAATTTTCAACAAAAAAGTTAATTTATGATCAAATAGTTGAATTTTCAACTAAACCAATGAATCCTCAAACAAGAAAAAATAATTTTTTACAAATTAGTTCAAATTCAAAACAAGTAGTTGATTTTTTACAAATAAATGATTTCTCAACATACATGTTATAGTTAATATTTCAATAAAAAACAGTTTTAATTTTAAAATAAATAACAGTTAAATTCAACCAAAAAAGAGGAATTTTCAACAAAATATTTGAATCCTTATCCAAAATAGAATGATTTACAACCAAGCAGTTTTATTTTTAATAGAAACAATGAATTTTCACTGAGGAAAATTAATTTTCTGACGAAAAGACGAATTTTCTATAAAAAAAGACAAATTTTCAACAAAATACATGAAGTATCAACAACAAAAGATCAATTTTCAATTTAAATGATCAATTTTCGACCAAAAATAGTATATCTACATTTTCAGACAAAAAATTAATTGTTAACCAAAAAAAAAAAGGAATTCTAACAGGATAGTTGAATTTTCAAATAAATAATTTAATCTGTAACAAAAAAGTTTAATTTCAAACCAAAAATATGAATTTTCAACCAAAAAATTAATTTCTTAACCAAATAATATAGATTTCTACCAATTTGTTGAAATTTGAACCAGAAAATATAAATATTCAACTAAAACGATAAATCCTCAACAAAAAATATGCATTTTTAAAAAAGGAGTTCAACTTTAACCAAATAGTTGATTTTTGAACCAAAAAAATTAATTCTCAAAAAACATGTAATAGATAATATTCCAACAAAAAGAAATTCGAATTTCAAATTAAGAACAGGTAAATTCAACCAAAAAAGACAAATTTTCAAAAAAATATTTGAATCCTCAACCAAAATAAATTAATTGTCAACTAAAAAGGTGTATATTCAACCTCAAATAATAAATTTTCAACCAAAAAGATTAATTTTCTATAGAGGAAATGAATTTTCAATTACAAAAGATCAATTTTCAATTTAAATGATCTATTTAATTTTTAACAAAAAAGTTTAATTTTCAAACCAAAATATGAATTTGTAACTAAAAAGTTAATTTTCAAACAACTAAATTAGATTTCTACCAAATTGTTGAATTTTGAACCCGAAAATATAAATTCGCAACGAAAAATTTCATTTACGATTAAAAAGTTGAATTCTTAACTAAAAAGATTAATCTTCAATAAGAAGATGCATTTTTTACAAGGTAGTTCAACTTTAAACCAAGTAATTCATTTCGGATGTTAGACCTTGCCAACTACTGGTCAAATAATTTTCTGGTAAAACGAAAAAAAAATCTGCCTCGGCCCGGATTTGAACCGGCAACGCCACTATTCCCGGTTCAAATCCGGGCCAAGCCAGATTTTTCTTTGTTTTTTCAGAAAATTATTTGACCAGTAATTAATTAATTACGCTGGTCTACAAAATAACATCAATTAATAAATTTAAACCAAGCAAACAAAACATGAAATAATTTAATCATGCACAGTTAAATTCATCGAAAAAAGACGAATTTTTTACCAAAAATTTTAATCTTTAACCAGCATAAATTAATTTTCAACCAAGATCTGGCATTTTTAACCAAAAGACATGAATTTTTAACGAAGAATATTAATTTTTTAACAAAGAAGATTAATTTTCAAACGGAAGGATGAATTTTCTACCAAAAAATACAAATTTTCAACCAATTACATGAATTGTACAGAAAAGAGTAATTTTTTAATTTGAAATATCAATTTTCAACCAAAAATGAAAAAGCTACATTTTCAGATGAAAAAATAAAAATTCTTAAGAAAAAAATTAGTTTCCAACAAGATGGTTAAATTTTTGAGTTAATAGTTAAATTTTTAATCAAAAAGTTTAATTTTCAATCAAAAATATGAATTTTTAACGAAAAATATAAATTTTCAACCAAATAATTTATGTCGATTTCTGCCAAATTGTTCAAGGAATCTGTATTATCGTCAGAGAATAACAGAAAATTTTTAACGTCTTTTCAGACTAGATGGAGATATGAATAAAAAATTATTTTTCATTAATTTTTTTTCTGAAAAAAGATTTTCTCCTTTCGCTCCGCTGGGAATCGAACCACAGAACTTCCGATTGCCGGTCATCTGCTTCCCTATTAAGCTACTGGAGAGATCGAGAGAAGAAACTTTTTTTCAGAAAATACACGCATTATTTTGTCAGTTGGTAAATCAAATTTTGCAAGGAATCTGTATTATCGTCACAGAACATACAATTTTTAACGTCTTTTCAGACTAGATGGAGAAAAGACGTTAAAAATTTTCTCTTATTCTCTGACGATAATACAGATTCCTTGAAAAATTTGATTTTCCACCTGGCAAAATAAGGCGTGTATTTTCTGAAAAAAAGTTTCTTCTCTCGATCTCTCTAGTAGCTTAATGGGAAAGCACTCGACCGGCAATCGGAAGTTCTGTGGTTCGGTTCCCAGCGGAGCGAAAGGAGAAGATCTTTTTTCAGAAAAAAATAAATTAAAAATAATTCTACCAAATTGTTTAGTTTTGAACCCGAAAATATAAATTCGCAACAAGAAAGTTCATTCACCTTTACACGGGGTAAATCATTTTTAAAGCCGGTAGAATACTTTATTTCTGATTTTTTTTTACTTTTTAGAACCTGCCTAATTTGAAATGGATTCGACCCAAAAAAGTATTTTTAAAAAGATGATCTAAAAATCTAGATTATTGAATGATACTGTAAAATTGGTTTTATCTTTCCTAACAGCAAAATCTATTCAAAAATCAGCGCAAAGGACCCTTGGCTGATTTCTGCATTTAAAAAACAAAATGCGTTTCCGAATTTTTCTGTAAAAATGTTGTTATGTGTCTGTCTATTGTACTGTCGTCGTTCCCTGTTTTCCGAAGCTGGTCCCAGGAGATATAAAAATATTTTGAGGCCCTCAAATACTATGCAAGGTCTTACACTCTTTTTTGATGATTAAAGAAATCACTGCTTTTTGAAAGCATCGAAAAAAGTGAAAGCATTGCTTTAGCAGTAGTATAGCAACAGGTTCTGCTCCATGCTAAGTTACCGACAGCAGATAATTACCGACGGTCGGTAAGTGCCGCCGTAGCCCTGTTGATATATTACTAGTATCGCCTATTTTGTGCCTGTATAAAATATTATGAAAATAAAAACCAACCGCAAATTAACAACTGAAATCCCTAATAACGCACAACACAACAATGTCTTTTCGACATTTTATTTCGATATTTTCTCTCTCTGATTCTACGTACGGTAAGCTTACATTCTATATTTTTGCATACCATCAACTTTTCTCTATTTCTATTTCTATTTCTATCTCTATTTCTATTTCTATTTCTATTTCTGTTTCTGTTTCTATTTCTATTTCTTCTTATTATTGAACAACTTCGATAATTTTAAGGACATGTGACACTCATCCGATTCCTACTTTACCGACATTATTTTTCGGATCATACCAATTCCACACAAAAAATGTCGCTAAAGTAGGAATCGGATAAGTGTCACATGCCCTTAAGGCCATGTGATGAGTGGGTCACGTGACCAGATTCCTACCTTACCGGCACTTTTTTTATTTCCTAACTTATTTTCACACGAAGCGCCACATCGAGTTGAAAATTTGGGATAAGAATTAAGAAGCACTAAGAAAGGTGGGTCTCGTCCTGAATTTTTATAATTATGAAAAAAAATTTTTTGTCAATAATTTTTTTTTGCTTTTTTTCATGATTATGAAAGTTTAGGACCAGACCTACCTTTCTTAGTGCTTCTTATTTAGTATCCCAAATTTTCAACTCGATGTGGCGCTTCGTGTGAAAATAAGTTAGGAAATAAAAAAAGTGTCGGTAAGGTAGGAATCCGGTCACGTGACCCACTCATCACATGGCCTTAAGGATTCTTTTTCCTTCCTCTGAAAATGAACAATTGAAGAACCATTCACTCTGGATTGTTCCATTTTACTAGGTTATGACTGAAGCTGGCTATGATTTAGTTCAATTTGCAATTGAAGCCGTTTGTCAAAAAGGGGCCTAAAAAGTGTTTGGCCAAAATATTATATATTAATAATAATAGTATATTAATAATCACTTATTAATCTTAAAATTGAAATATAAAGTATGATCTTACTATGGGATTATCAGTCAGTTTGCGTATTTTCGGGGGATCTATGATGTATCATGACTTTGTGAAGCTCTTCACCTGGGGTGATTGCTAGAGAGATTGATCAGCATCCTGGGTCGGTAGTATAACGAGACAGGAACCTAGTTATTCACGCTTACCACGAAAATGATTTGGCTGATGATTTACTGAAAAGATTAATTTTTCACCAAGAAGATTAAGATTTTACTAGAAAAGACGAATTTTCAACTCAATTGTGGAATTGTCAAGCTAAAAAAACGAATTTTTTGCAAAAAAAGTCGAATTTTCAACTCGAAAATATTCAAACAAATCGTTTGTTATTTTTTTGGTTGAAAATTTAACTATAAATTTTCAACCAAAAAAATAACTTTCTAATAAAAAATATGAACTTTCTACCAAAAAAGATGAAATTTTACGAAAATACAAGAATATTTAACCCAAAAAGATAAGTTTTTAACCAAATAATAAAATTTTTAAATAAATAATTAAACTTTTTCCCAAAAAGATGAATTTTCGACTAAACTGTGGAATTTTTAAGACAAAAAAGATGAATTTTCTACAAAACACTTGAATTTTTAACCCGAAAATATGTATTTTAATCAAGAAGATTAACTTTTTACTGAAAAAGACGAAATTTCAACCAAATAAAAAAATTGACAATCCAAAAAGATAAATTTTTAACAATATAATTAAATTTTCAATCAAAGAATTGAACTTTTTCCTGAAAAGATGCATTTTCATCTAAATTGTGGAATTTTCAAGCCAAAAAGATAAATTTGAACAAAATAATTAAATTTTTGATCAAAAAGATAAATTTTGTCATCAAGAAGATGAATTTTCTACCAGAAAAGACGAATTTTTATCTAAATTGATGAATTTTCAACCCAAAAAGTGAAATTTCCCTAAAACAGTTGAATTTTCAAACCAAAAATTGGAATTTTAAGCCAAAACGTTAATTTTCTACCGAATAGCTACATTTTAAAATAAATAGTTTAATATTCAAATAAACAATTTATTTTTATATTTGAATTTCTAAGCAAACAGATGAATTTAAGAAAAAAAATTTTTTCACGACATTTCAACAAAATACAAGAATTTTCAACCCAAAAGGAGAAATTTTTAATTAAATTGATGAATTTTAAAGCCAAAAAGACGAATTTTCAATCCGAAAATATGAATTTAAAAAAGTTGATTTTCTACTAAATAGTTGAATTTTCAACTAAAATGATAATTATTCAATCAAAAAAATGATTTTTTTACAAAGTAGTTCAATTTTCAATCAATTTGTGATGTTTCAAACAAAAATAGTTTATTTTTGAACCAAGAAGATTAATTTTCAACAAAAAAAGATCAATTTTCAATTAAGAAAGCTAATATTTTCTAAATTTTCGAGGCAATAAATGTGGAAGTGGAAAACCTCAAAGTGAAACTAACCACAAAATGGAACAGGCTACGCTGCGGATTGCAATGAAAAATTCAATCTTGAGTTTGATTAAAAAATAACAAAAAAATAGAGAGAAACCAATTTTTAACAAACTGTTTCTATTTTCAGCAAAATAATTAAATTTTCAACCTATTCTATGAATTTAGTTCAAATTTAAGCGAAACCCCGAGAAAAAGTTGAAGTTCCTTGAAAACAGGAAACAAAAAGAATAATAAGCCCCAACAAAATTGATTAGAATCTGTTATCCATTTTCGAGGCAATAAATGTGGAAGTGGACAATCTCAAAGTGACACTAATCACAAAATGGAACAGGCTACGCTGCGGATTGCAATGAAAAATTTAATCTTGATTTTAAATAAAAAATAAAAACCTAATCCCAAAATATTAAGTTTCTGAATAAGAGTAAAAAAGTTTTGTTCTAAAAAAGTGAATCAATTCCGAGATTACATTCTTTATCGCAATCCGCAGCGTAGCCTGTTCCATTTTGTGGTCAGTGTCACTTTGAGGTTGTCCACTTCCACATCTGTTGCCTAAAAATTGGATTTTTTTTTTAATTTCTCACGCAATAAACCCAATTTTGAAAAAATGTTGGTTATCTAGTTCTCTACTGCCATCCTTCATATGTCGACGTTCCCTAAGCCTAAGAAAAAAAAAAACTAAAAATAAGTTCAACAACTTATCAGAAAAATTAGTTAGATCTCTTTTCCTTGGTAAGGAATGTTCTTCTCAATCTCATCAGATTAGTTTATTAATTTTAATTAAAAAAATACATGTGATTATTAATTAGAAATTACGCCAATTCACTTTTTTTATTTGTTCCCCTTTTTGACAAACGGCTTCCATTATATTATTATTATAAAAATCTTCAAATTCATTCATTCACTTTTGTCCAGATTGAAGCTCCTGTGTCCGCTCACTTATCACGTGCTTTTGTCTCCTATTTTGTTTTTCTACCACCCAGTTTGAAAGTTTATTAGTATACGTCAGTTTGATATTTTATAAAAAATTCTGTTTTCACTTGAAGTGGTTGAAATTGAATTTCAATTTTGAATCTTAAAAAATAGAACTGTTCCACAAAAAATTGAATCATTTTCTGTTATATACATTAAATATCGACGCCTCCATTCCATACTGCTCCACGTCACGTTTGGGCGGTGTACAGCGCCACATTGCATTTGGGCGGTGTACAGCGCCACATTGCATTTGGGCGGTGTACAGCGCCACAACGCATTTGGGCGGTGTACAGTGCCACATTACATTTGGGCGGTGTACAGCGCAACATCGCACTTGGGCGGTGTACAGCGTCATATTGTATTTGGGCGGTGTACAGCGTCATATTGCATTTGGGCGGTGTACAGCGTCACGTCCCATTGGGCGGTGTACGGTGTCACGTCGCATTTGGGCGGTGTACAGCGCCACATCGCGTTTGGGCCTGGAGCTATACAGCGATCAAACGCGACCGAGAGCTGTACACCGCCTAAATTCGACGTGGCGCGGTACACCGCCTAAAAGCGACGTGGAGCGGTTTGGAATCGAGGTGTCGATATTGAAGAGTCTTTAATTACTAATATTTATAATTGAAGAATTTTAAATTGCAAAACGTTAAAATTATGAGAGAAGTTTGAATTCTAAATCCTCAAAATGGAACCATACAAAAAAAAACGTTCAAAATATAAATTGAAATATATATCTTGAAAGTTGAATAATTTGAAATTCTATATTTCCGAAATTCATGAATTTTCTATTTTAGCTCTTCAAAATTGTGAAACTTTGATTTATAAATGTTCAAAATTGAAGTGTTTTTAATTTCTAAAATTTACAATTAAAAATTACGCAAGTGTCAAGTTTTATTATTAAAAAATGTTGTAATTTTTATGATTTGTCATTGTCAAATTTTGAACCTCCAATTGTTGAAATTTAAGAATTTTCAATGGTAAATTTTCAAAATTATAAAACTTCAAAATTTAAATCTTTAAAATGAAAAAGTTCCTAATTTTATAAAATTTATAATTAAAAATTTTGCAAACTTCAAGTTTTACAATTAAAAATTTCTTAATTTTAAAGCCTTACATTCGAAATTTCTGCAATTTGGAAAATTTAGAATTGGAAACTTGACTATTGATTTCCAAAATGATTCAAATTTAAAAATTTTTTTATATATTTTTAAAATTAATTATTTTCAGTTGTAAAGCATTAAAATTGAAGAATTTTTAAATTAAAAATCGTTAGAATTGAAGCGTTTTCAGTTTCATTTCTTCTAAATTGAATTATTCTGAAAAAAATTTCCAAATGTACATACCTTTGAAATTAAAATCTTCAAAATCGAATAATTTGTAATTCTATATTTTGAAAATTCCAAAATTTTTAATTGTAACTCTTAAAATTTCGTGAATTTTAAATTTAATTTTTTTTTTAATGTAAGAGTTTTTGATTTTGAAAATTAACAATTAAAAATTCTGTAATTTTGATGATTTATGTACTTTAGAAATTTCTGCAATTTGGCAGATTTGAAATTGAAACCTTAATTTTTGATTTCCAAAATTATAAAAATCATCCAAATTTAAGAAGCGTTACTAATATTTTTTTTTAATTAAAGAGTTTTCAATTGTAAATCTTCCAAATAGCACTTATAAAAAAAAATTTTCTCAAAACTACATACCTTTCAAATTTAAATCTTCAAAAATTAATAATTTGTTATTCTATATTTTGAAAATTCAAGAATCTTCAATTTTAACTTTTCAAAATTGCAGAATTTGGAATTGAAAATTCGTTGAATGCAAGATTTTTAATTTTTTTAAATTTTGCTATAGAAATTTCTTCAATTTGGTAGATTGAGAAATGAAAAATTTACTTTTGAATTCCAAAATCATCAAAATTCAAGAAGTTTTATTTATTGATTTCTCAAATTGAACAGTTTTCAATTGTAAATCTTCAAAATTTAACTATTAAAAAAATTTCAAAAGTTCATCAATCTTAAAAATTGAATAATTTGCGATTCTATATTTTGAAAATTCGAGAACTTTCAATTGTAACTCTTCAAAATCGCAGAACTTTAAATTGTAAATTTTTCAAAATTTGATAATTTTCAATTTTGAAAATTTAGGAGGTTTTATTTACTCATTTTTCAAATTTAAGAGTTTTTAATTGTTACCTTCAAAATAAAAAAATTTTAATTGCAAATCGTTAAAATTCAAGAATTTTCAATTGTAAATCTTCAAAATTTAACAATTAAAAAAAATTCCAATCTTAAAAATTGAAAAATTTGCGATTCTATATTTTGAAAATTAAAAAAATTTTAATTGTGACTCTTCAAAATTGCAGAAGACTGAATTGTACATTTTTCAAATGCAGAAGTTTTTAATTTTTAAAATTTTATATTAAAAATTCTGTATTTTGTATGATTTACTTTAGAAATTTCTTCAATTTGGAAGATTCAGAATTGAAAATTTTACTTTTGATTTCCAAAATCATCAAAATTTAAGAATTTTTATTTCTACATTTTTTAAATTGACAGTTTTTTAATTGTAAATCTTCAAAATTGAATTATAAAAAAAAATGCAAAACTGCATCATTTAAAAAATAAAAAAATAAATCTAGTAGGTAATTTCAAAAAATTTTATTGTTTAAACAATTTGAGCAAGCTATATTGAATTTTTAATTTTAAAATTTCGATCTCAAATTCACCCCTTTAACAATTTTCACTATTTTTAATTTTGCATGTTTCTTTCTTGTAGCTTTAACCTTTTTATTTCATCATAGGAGAAACCTCTCTACAGTGGATAATGCAACAGTGGATAATCATTAATTAAAAATACTAATAATATGTTAAATAATTAATTTAAATTTTTTAATATTTAAGACACTATACGTGCTTATAAATTAAAATTAATATTAATTTTTTTATTTTATTTATGCTCCTAATTAATAATTATCCACTGTAGGTTGCATTATCCACTGTAGGGGGGTTACCCTTTACATACTTTCTAGAAAATGTCTACAAAAACTCTAAAATACACAATAATAATAATAAAAAAAAATAATAATAGAAATGTTAATCTGGGACGATCTTCATGCTTCGAGCCTGACTTTTTCAGTGAACTTAAAAACTGCATGGCCTTATTTAAAAATTGTAAATTTGATATTGTTGCTTGTATTTTGCATATTTTATAATGTGCCTCATCGCATGGAATATTTATTTCGCATAAAAAATTTATTGTATCCTGCGAATTTATTTATCGAATTTTTTTTTTTATATATATAATGTATACGTTTAGAACTCGTAAGTAGTAGGGGGCAACCCCTTACTACTCTTGTAAGTATATTTTTAATTTTGTTAATTTTATGAAAATCCTATATTTGTAATATTTTAATCAGACGGAAGATTGCATGAAATTAGTGTTAGCTGTATTTACAGATCTACTTAGAAAATTTTTTTTATTTTTTTATGTAAAAATTACTTTTACTGAGGATATAAGAAATGTTACAAAGTAGAAAATATTGAGGAATGTATTCCATAGTTAATATTTTTTATAACCGAGTCAAATAAATACCCTTTTTTTATTTTTAAATTTATTATTAAAATTTTTATTTTGTTTTAATTTTGATTTTGAAAACAAGTTGTGTTTCTGGATTGACATGGTCCTCATAAAATAGGGGAAACCTTCCTACAGTGGATAATCATTAATTAAAAATAATAGTGCAAATAAAATAACTAATTTAATTCAATTAATAGTTAAGACGCTATACGTATTCGCAAATTAAAATTAAAAATAATTTTTTTTCTTTTTATTCTGTTCCTAATTAATTATTATCCACTGTAGAAAGGTTGCCCCTATAGTCTCTCAAAAAATATTCACACTCACGTGCTCGTATCACTCGATCAGGCCATGAATAAATTACGTAAAGTATTTTTCTGAAATTTTGAAACACCTCTCTTTTTTAGGGGCTGTAAATTTTACCCCCTCCCCCACCCCCTCTATCTTATGTAATTTTTTCCAGCTGCATTTTTTTCGTGAATTTATTTAGGGGTCATCCAAATTTCAATTTTCTACCAAAAAGTAAATTTTTTTCAACAAATTACATACAGTTTTAACCAAATTATTGCATTTTTGCACTGAAAAATATCAAGTTTTAACAAAAAATGTAATACCTAAATTTAAAATTAAAAAAAAAATTAATTTTCTATAAATAAAAATTTTTTTTTTTAATTTTCGAGCCAAAAAGACGAGTTTTCTACAAAAGAGTTGAATTTTCCACCGGAAAATAAAAAATTTCTACAAAAAAGTTTATTTTTAACCTGAGAAGATTTTTGAGTCAATAAACAAAATCCAACGAAAATTTTGAAATTTCAAGTCAACAAGACGAGCTTTCAACAAAAAGGGTGAATTTGCAACCAATAAAATAATTGAATTTTTAAACTAACAAATATAAATTTTTAACCAAAAATGTAATAGTTAAATTTTCATTTTAAAAATTATTTTCAATTTAAAAAACGAATTATCTATAAAAAAATGGAATTATCTACCAAATATTTGAATTTTAAATCCAAAATGACAAATTTTCTACAAAAAAGTTTATTTTCGAACAGAGAGTTGAATTTTCAACCCAGAAGTTTAAATTTCTACCATAAGAGACAAATTTTTTCATTTTCAAATAATAATATAATTTTTAGCAAAAAACTAACTTTCTACAAAAGAGTTGAATTTTTAACAAAACAGTTCATTTTAAACCAAATAGTTGAACTTTAAAACAAAAGAGAAGAATTTTCAAAAAATTCTTCAAATTTTTAACCTAATAGTTGAATTTTTAAACTAGAAAAGATAAAATTTAAATCAGGATTGGAATAGGTAAATTTAAATTAAAAAAAAAAATTTTTTTAATAAAAAAAAACGAAATTTCCACAAAAAAGTTTAATTTTGTACCAAATAATTGAATTTCCAAGCCAAAAAAAATAATTTTCTACAAAACAGTTTAATTTTCCGTCTGAAAATATGAATTAAAAAAAATTTAACTTTCACCCAAAGAGCTAAATTGCAAATAGTAATTTCAATCTGGAAATATGAATTTTCACCAAGAAAATTAATTTTCAAGTAAACAGTTGAAATTTCAACCAAATAGTTTAATTTTCAGTTAAAGAAATTGATTTTTAATATAAGAAAAAAGCTCTTTTCAATTTTTAACCAAAGAGATGAATTTTTAATTAAAATTAAGAATCTTCAATCAAAACAATGGATTTTTAAGAAAGCAGTTCTACTTTTTTTAAGGTGTTGAATTTTACAATCTAAAAAGATTAATTTTCTCAAAAAAATGTTCTAGTTAAAATTTTAACCGAAAAATAATTTAATTTTAAATAAAAAGCAGTTGAATTTTACCAAAAAAAGGCCAATTTTCAACCAAATACTTAAATTTTCAAAAAAAAAGTGAAAATTGACTTGAATTCTCAACTAAAATAGCATGATTTTCATCGAAAAAGTTGAATTTTTAAACGAAAAAATTGATTTTCTACCAAATAGATCATTTTTCAACAAGATATATGAATTTTTAACAAATTACTTGAATTTTAAACTAAAGGGATTAATTTTTTACCAAAAAGACGAATTTTTCAAACAAATTCTTGAATTTTCAAACTAAAAAAGGTCAATTTTTAAACCAAAAAGGGGAATGTTCAATCAAAAATGGAATAGTTAAATTGTAATTTAAAAAAATTAATTTTCAAAGAAAAAAATAATTTTTTACGAAACGTATGAATTTGCTACTAAATTGTCGAATTTTGAAGCCAAAAAGAAGAATTTTCTACAAAACAATTTAATTTTTGACCAAAATAATAGATTTTTTAACAAATTACATAAAAGTTCAGCCAAATAATTGATTTTTCAAACTAACAAAGATCAATTTTTAACCGAAAATGTAATAGTAAATTTTCTTTAAAAAAAATTAATTCTCAATTTAAACAAATTAATTTTCAATTAAAAAAAATTAATTTTTAATTTTAAAAAACGAATTTTCTATTTAAAAAAATGGAATTATCTACCAAATAGTTAAATTTTCAACCAAACAGTTAAAAAAGTAAAAAAAAAAATTAATTTCCAATAAAAAAAAAATTTTCTACAACACGTATGAATTTTCTACCAAATTGTCGAATTTTGAAGCCAAAAATAAGACTTTTTTACAAAAAAATTGAATTTTCAATAAAAATAATAAGGTTTTTCTCAACAAATTACATACATTTTTAAACAAATATTTGAATTTTTAAACTAAAAAATATCAATTTTCAACCATAAATATAATAGTTAAATTTTCATTTAAAAAAATTAATTTAAAATTAAAAAAAAATTTATAAAAAATGGAAATATCTACCAAATAGCTCAATTTTCAATCAAAAGAAACGATTTTTCTACAAAATAGTTGAATTTTCTATCCGAAAATAAGAATCACAAAAAAGTTCATTTTTAATCAGAGTTGAATTTTCGACCTAGAACATTAAATATCTACCAAAAGAAACAAATTTTACAGTTTAAAATTTTGAGTTCAAAAAAAGAACTTTTATCCAAAAAAAAAAAAACGAGTTGTCAACAAAGTAGTTTAATTTTCAACTAAATAGTTGAATTTTCAAATATTTAAATATTTAGTTAAATAAATTGATTTTTGATAAGAGAAAAAAAAATCATTTTCAATTTTTAACCAAAGAGATGAGTTTTTCACTAAAATTAAGAATCTTAAATCAAAACAATGAATTTTTAAGAAAGTAGTTCAATTTTTAAACAAGGAGTTGAATTTTACAACCTAAAAATACGAATTAAAAAAAAATTTTACAGTTGATATTTCGACCAAAAAATATTTTAATTCAAAATGGTTAAATTGTAAACTAACAGGATTAATTTTCTACCAAAAAGACGAATTTAAAAAAAAAATACGTACATTCTTCAACCAAAAAGCTGAATTTTCAAACAAAAAGGTCAATTTTTAAACTAAAAAGACGAATTTTCAATCAAAAATAGAATAGTTAAATATTAATTTTAAATAATTAATTTGTAATAAAAAAAAACTAATTTTCCAGAAAACGGATAAATTTTCTGTCAAATTATTGAATTTTTAGGCCAAAAAGACGAATTTTCTACAAAAAAATTACATTTTCAATTTGAAAATATGAACTTTCATCAAAAAAGTTTATTTTCAACCAAATAGTTGAAATTTCAATCAAATAGGTCAATATTTAGTTAAAGGAATTAATATTTAATAAAAGAAAAAAACATATTTTCAACAAAGTTCAATTTTCAAGCTAAGAGATGAATTTTCAACTAAAATTAGGAATTTTCACTTAGAAAAATTATATTTTTTTTTAAATAATTAAACTTTTAAACATATAGTTGAATTTTACAACCTAAAAATATGAATTTTCTAAAAAATATGTTATAGTTGATATTTCAACCAAAAAATATTTTATTTTAAATAAAAAACAGTTGAATTTAACCAAAAAAGACAAATTTTCAACAAAATACTTGAATTTTCAAAAAAAATGTTTTAGTCAATTATCATCGAAGTGGGTTAAAAAAAAATTTATTTGATACCAAATAGATAAGTTTTCAACAAAATACATAATTTTTCAACCAAATAGTTAAATTTTAAACCTAAAGCCTTAATTTTCTAACCAAAAGACGAATTTTCAACAAAACTAGAGCCTCATACGCGCGCTCCGCGCGCGACCAATTTATTTACATGTATTTATTTTATTTGGAAATGAATTTCAATAAAATACCATGAAATTAATTTTTACTTCGATAATTTTGATTTGTAGATGGCTTCGCATGGATATCCTCTCACGATGCAGAATAAATAATTCTGTAAAAAATTGAGCCTATTCGTTGAAAAATAGCCAGACTCTAAATTTTTCAATCGAAATTGTTTAAACAATTAATAATTCTTGTACATTTACAAAACATAGTAAAGATTCATCGGAAAGTCAATCTTAGTTGA
>CAKNYM010049078.1:6245-25604 GCA_932195095.1 Andricus curvator
AGAATTCATGAAATTCTCAGAATTCACGGAATTCAAAGAATTCATGAAATTCTAGGAATTTACGGAATTCAAAGAATTCATGAAATTCTAGGAATTCACGGAATTCGAAGAATTCATGTAATTCTAGGAATTTACGGAATTCGAAGAATTCAAGGAATTCACGGAATTCATGAAATTCAAGGAATTCACGGAATTCACGGAATTCATGAAATTCAAGGAATTCACGGAATTCAAGGAATTCGTGAAATTCTAGGAATTTACGGAATTCTGTGAATTCCTTGAATTCCGTGAACTCCTTGAATTCTTCGAATTCCGTGAATTCCTTGAATTCCGGGAATTTCTTGAATTCCGCGAATTCCTTGAATTCCGGGAATTCCTTGAATGCCTTGAATTCCTTGAATTCCGTGAATTTCTTTAATTTCATGAATTCCATGAAATCCTAGAATTTTATGAATTTCGTGAATTCTTTGAATTCCTGGAGTTCTGTGAATTCCTGGAATTCTGTGAATTCCTTAAATTCCGTGATTTCCTTGAATTCTTCGAATTGCGTGAATTCCTAGAATTTCATGAATTCTTTGAATTCCGTGAATTCTGTGAATTCTGGGAATTCCTTAAATTTCATGAATTTTGTGAATTTTGTGAATTCCTTGTATTCCATGAATTCCTAGAATTTGATGAATTCTTTGAATTTCGTGAATTCTGTGAATTCCTTGAATTCTGTGAATTCCTGGAATTCTGTGAATTCCTGGAATTCTGTGAATTCCTGGAATTCTGTGAATTCCTTGAATTTCGTGATTCTTTGAATTTCGTGATCCGAGAATTCCGTGAATTCGGTGAATTCCGTGAATTCCTTGAATTCTTCGAATTCCGCGAATTCCTTGAATTCTTCGAATTCCGTGAATTCCTTGAATTCTTCGAATTCCTAGAATTTCGTGAATTCCGTGAATTCCTTAAATTCCGTGAATTTCATGAATTCCTAGAATTTTATGAATTCTTTGAGTTTCGTGAATTCCATGAATTACTTGAATTTCGTGAATTCCTTGTAATCCGCGAATTCAAAATATTTTAAAATAAACTATTAAACCGGAGAGTAATAATTACTAAACCTATCTGCTGTTTGCCGTGTAAGTATGCGTACTAAAACGAGGGGCCAACTCAAAAAACGGAGTGGTGCTTTTAGACGACCAACGCCAGAGTGTTCGTTTTAGCCGATCACTCAAAGAGTGGTTTTTTTAACATGCAGGTATCGATATTTCGATCATATATTACTTCGAAATAAAACCTAAGTATTTGGTCACCAAATAAAATTTGATAATGGTTTAAACTACCTTAATTAACAAATGCACTATTTGGCTATTTTTGGAGGTACAAACTTGATTTTTTCGATATATATTTCGATAAAAACTAAATTTTTAAGAACATTTTTATGACAGTAAACAATTTATTATTGTAAACAACAATTGTTTACACAAATTTTTATCATTTTATGTATTTATAAATAAAATACCCCTTTTTTAATAGAATTAATAGCCAGTTATTTAGCAATCATTTTTTGCTATGAATCGATAACATTTGATCATTGTTTGACCAAACTTAATTAACAAATGCATTATTTGGCTATTTTTCAGCATTTACGCTTGTATTTTTTTGTGTACTCAACTGTTAATAACACATTTTTTAACTTCTTTTGATAATTCGATAACGATCCACTATTCTTATTTTTATCAACAATTTAATTAATGTAGCCAGACATGGTATATAATATAAGATTTATACAGGTATTTCACAGGTGGAAATTATATACCGCGTATGGCTACGTCAATTACATTTTTAATAAAAATAAAAATAGTGGATCGTTATCGAACTATCAAAAAAAGTTCAAAATAGTGTTATGAACAGTTGAGTACACAAAAAAAAACAAGTTTAAATGCTGAAAAATAGCCAAATAATGCATTTGTTAATAAAGTTTGGTTAAACGCTTATCAAATGTTATCGATTCATAGCAAAAAATCATTGCTAAATAATTGGCTGTTAATTCCGTGAAAGAAGCGGTATTTTATTTATAAATACATAAAATGATACCAATTTGTTTAAACAATTGTTGTTCACAATAATAAATTGTTTATTGTAATTAAAATGTTCTTAAAAATTTAGAAGTTAGTCATTTACAGTTTATAACATCTAAAAAATCAAGTTTGTACCTCCAAAAATAGCCAAATAGTGCATTTGTTAATTAAGGTAGTTTAAACAATTATTAACTTTTATTTTTTGACCGAATATGATACTTAGGTTTTATTTTCAAGTAATATATGATCGATTCCATAGAAAAAACTTTATTTATTCCATCAAAAATACCTGATATTTGTTTATAAAAATTGCTTTTAAAATAACAAATTATTTATTAACTTTTATTAATTCAACTTAAAAACTCTTTTTTTCAACAAATTGTTCAAATTTAGTGCGAATCAAGTGACGAATGACCGCCAATTCCCACGAAACCATTTTCATTCACTTATATGTTTATAACAAATTCAATAAATTTTTTAACATTTGCATTGCTATCGGACGTTTTTTTCAGATAGTTTATTTCAGTTTTCTAGGTGTTTTTGATTCAATCAAAGCATTTTTTTAAAACCGGTATACTTCAAAAGTCAATTTTTTTCATTATTGTTATTACATAAACAAAAAAACAAAACAAACATTTAAAAATCGGCCATGACAGTACGATGCGAAATTTGATTAGCTCGCAAGTTTGAGCGCGCCTAGGGCGCGCGGTTGTTGTATCTCGCGCTTCGCGCTCGATAATATATTTACCTCGCACTTCGCGCTCGGCTTCTTTCAGTTTTCGCACATCGTGCTCGGCTTAGATGAAAATAAGAAATTTACTTGCAACTATTATAAAATAGACAAAACCTCTACATTTTAAGTGATTGTTAAATTTGTTTTTATTTTCGATTAAAAAGGAACTTTATTTACTTAAGACTCTATCGGCCTTAAGGAACATATTCTCATTACAATACCCACACACTTTTTTGAAGTCCAAAGAAAAACGCTTAATTGCTTAAGAAACTGTTTTGGTTTAACTTAATGAAAATGCTACGAAAAAAAAAAATCCGTTTCTGGCAAACAGTGTTTGCTTTATTCATAGAAAAATATATTTGAATTTTTTTACATAAAACCAATACCTTCTCATTAGGATGAGAATGTAAAAATTTGATTTTTTGTTTATTTTGTAATGTCATTTTTCACGAATGAAACAAAAACTACTAATTTTAGGATAATTTTCGTCTAATAATCTTTTTCGTATCTTGCATAGTCTGAAAGCAAAATGGAATTTTTTATTTCTTATATGTTTGATGGGGTCAAAATTTGAATTTTTTATTTTTCAAGGGCTTGCAAAAAGCAACGTTTTTCTTCTCTTGACTTTTTTTCATATCGTGCGTTGTTTGGCTTAAAATGTTGATTTCCATTAGTTTTTTTTGGATTTTGAAAATACTATAACTCTAATAGTTTTTTTTATCGAAAAAAGTTGTGAGGAAAAATTATTCATATTTTTGAGCACTACGAATTGCTGTACATAGAATTTTGAAGTTTTGAAAAAAAATGATTTCAAAAATTTTGAAAATGCTCTAACTTTTTGAATTTTTATCGAAAATAGCTGGCTAACGAACTTGTTCTTTTCTTTCAGGGCTTAAAAAAATGTGCCAAAGCTCAATCCCATCTGATCATTTTTTCGATAGTTATCGTGCCTACAGACAGACTACAGACAGACACCTTGGCAAAAGTCGTTTTTTCTAGCTCAGGGGGTCACAAAACGTGGAAATTTGATGAAAACCGACTAATTCAAATTTTACATAAAACCAATACCATCTCATTAGGATGAGAGTGTAATAAAATTTTAGTTTATCGATATTTCTTCAAATTATAATAATTTAATCACAAAAGAAATCATGTATATTTTCTTATTTTTTAGGATTTTTAGCAAAAACATGTCTTTGATTTTATCGGAAAAAAATGATTTTTTTGGAGAACTCTTTTTTGTTATTATCATTCAGCATATACCCATATCTCGGGAATAAGTTTTTATTTTTGTAACAAATTGAAAATTCCATTTTGAATCGCTATTTAAAGTTGATTTTGAAAACCCATGAAATGTTAATCTCCAAATTCTGGGTCGTTTTTCTCGGAATTAACTAAGTATTTGACGTTAAACTTCATTTACCCGTATGCACAAAAGGTTCATATCTCTGAAGCATTTTCCCCTTTTTGGAACTCGTGTCGTTTTTGCAAAAATTCAATTTTTTTATTTTTATTCTTATATTTTACAATTAAAAAAATCTACTCGCCCTTTCTAAAAACTATAAATAACGAAATCGTAGATCGTCTTTAAGTAAACAACTGTCGCCTATCAATTTTTTTCTTCATAGCTTGTGTCGTTTGTCCAACAATTAAATTTTGTAATTTTTAATGTCATTTTTTACCAATAAAAGAAAAACTAAGCGTCCTATTAAAAAGTAATTTGACAAACTTGTAGATCTTTTTTGGGTGCCCAATTTTTGTCTTCTTATCTCTTTTTGTATCTTGCATAGTTTGACCGCAAAATGGAATTTTTCATTATTTTTTGTGCGATCAAATTTTGAATTTTTGTTTTTTCGGAAAAATTCGAAAAGTTATTATGATAATCTTGTAGGACTTTCACAATGCAACATTTTTCTTCTCTTGACTTTTTTTCATATGGAGCGTTGTTCCGCTTAAATTGTTCATTTTCGTTTGTTTTTTTGGATTTTCAAAATGCTATAACTCTGTTAATTTCATTTTTAGCGAAGAATGTCATTAGGATAAATTGTTCAAGTTTCCGAGTACTATGAAGAGCCGTACATAGAATTTATAAATTAAAAAAAATGGTCTCAAAAATTTTCAAAATGCTCTAGCTTTTTGAATTTTGATCCAAAATAGCTGGTTATCAAAATTGTTCTTTCTTTTTATGTCATAAAAAAGTGTGCCAAAGCACAATTCAATCTGATTTTTTTCCGAATGTTATCGTGCCTACAGACTACAGACAGACAGACACCTTCGCAAAAATCGTTTTTTCTGACTCAAGTGGTCTCAAAACGTGGAGATTTGATGAAAACCGACTAAGTCAAATTTTACATAAAACCAATACCTTCTCAGATGAGAATGTAAAAAAGTTAAAATCGGATAATAATTGTCATCTGAAAATCAATTTGTCCACGGACGTTTATTTTGCCCCTCTGTGCAGTATGACGTAGTTTTTGAACGACCCCTTAAATATAATTGTACTTTAGCTATTTTATAACTTTATTCTGTTTATAACGAGATTTATAATTTTCTGCCAAGTTTTTAACTTTATCATTTTATGACTGAAAGGAGGTGAGAGTTTAAATTATCATGATATCAAAGTGAGATGAGACTTGTAGAAGTTTCTCGAGAGTTTTTTGTCGTCCATGAGGTTTCCAAAGAACCCGCTCATTTTCTCATGAACGAAGTTTAAACTTGATGTTTTATTCTCAGATCGTGCTTCTACCAATTACACATCGTGCGCGAAATGCTGTCGAAACTTTTTGATAGATAGAGCAAAAACACTCGTCCTGAGAATTGTAATCTCAATCCGACACCTGATAAGAAAACATTATTATAGCTACGTGGAACAAATTTTTTCTTCATTTTCACCCACAAACAAATTTATTTGATTGAATTAACCAAAGATTTTTTTGAACCAATCATATACGTTCATAATGAAATATTCTTTTTTTGATTCAACAAAAAAGTCCTGATTCAAACTAGCCTAGGATGGGAGCCTTAAAACTGTCCCGTGTGGAAAAATATTCTGGCGCTGGCCTGGCTCAGACCAGACCGTCTGGTTTCCAGTCTCGACGCTGACTGGACGCTGACCAGGTCTGGCCTGGGCCTGGCCAAAAATGTAAAGTTTTTTTTTGGGTAGTCCTATTCCAGACTGCATAATCAGCCGCTAGTTATTGGCTGGTCAGCCACTAGTCGGAAGCTGGTTAGGCGCTTGTTGGATTCACTTTATTTTTTTAATAACTTTGAAAAAAACCATTCTTCACTATGAGTGATTTAGCTGATCAGCGCCAGACCTGGACCAGACCAGACTGTCAAGGTAATAAGGAAAAAAGTCTTCGTTTGATAGGATGAATATCTTATTTTCTATAATTTCAGACACCCTGTAACTTTTTCGAAATTTTTTTCGAATATTTATATAAATATTGTAAACTTATAAACTTTTAATAAACTTAATAAACTTTAATAAACTTTTAATAAACTTTTTTAAACCAAATTTTCTGATAGAACTTAGAACTTTTTTTTCTTGGTTCGCTGATCAGCGCCTGTTTTGGGCCAGACCAGACCTTCCAGAGTAGACGGTCTAGAGTATAGATAAAGTCAGACCTGGGCCAAACCAAAATACAATTATTTTTTATAATTTATTTAAAAACAATAAACATCCATCATAAGATATAATTAAACATTTCTAAACTGAAACTCAGTATAATGAAGGCTTAATTTTAGCCAAAAATCGTCTTACTTTCATGAAAGTCTTCTATTGGCTTAAATTTAGTCCCAAATAGGTCTGATTTATCGCAAATAATTTTTTTTTTATTTTGCAGGATTTTGAGAGATTTTAGGAAAACTTTGAATTATTTTAAAATATATTTCGCAGTTTTGAAAATATTCGAAAATAATTTAAATCTTGAGAATATTTAGAAAAAGTTAAAACAAAATGTACATTTTTCAAGATTTCGAAAAAAAGACTCTTGGGAAAATTTAAAAATAATGTTTTTTAAAAATAAATTTTAAGAGAAAATTGAGAAAGATTTAGACAATTGAAATGAAATCCTAAAACTTCGAAAAAGAATGTAGCAGATTTTGAATGTTAGAAAAAAAATCCAGTAAGTCTAAGAGACATTTGGGCATTTTAAAAAGATTCAAAAATAATTTAATACTTGGAAAGATTTAAAAATAATGTAAGACAAAATGTATATTTTTAAAGATTCAGCATAAAATTCATGAATAAAAAATTTTGATTTTGAAAAATTAATTTTAAGAGAACATTTGAAAAGATTTCAAAACATATTTCAAAAGATTTTCAAAATTTTCAAAAAAGCCTGTAGAAAATTTTAAGGAAATTTCTTTAATTTTGCAGATTTGAAAAAAAATGTTAGGAAAAAATTGAAAAATATGTAGAAGCTTCGCACAAACTAAAAAAAATAATTTGGAAAGATTTCAAAAAATTTAGAACAAAAACTTTTTTTTTTAGGATTTTGAAATAAACTTTTAAAGCTTTTCAAGAATTTTCAAAAAGGTTTCAAGATAATACAACTTTTTTTTTTGAGATTCCTGGGAACATTTTTAATCAGTTTTTGTTTTATAAGATTAATTCTTAAAGAAAATTTAAAAAGATTTCAAAATATTTCAACAGATTTATAAAAATTTCAAAAAAAATGTGGAAGATTTTAAGGCATTTTGCAAAATTATTTTTAAATGATGGAAAAAATCGAATCATTTGAAAATATATTTAGATATGTTGAAAAAATGTCAAAAATAGAGTGTGAAAATTTTTAAACAAAGTGTGGAATTCTAAAGATTGGGAAATAAAATTTTGAAGCTTTTTAAGGATTTTGAAAGGTTTCAGGATAATAAAAAAAATGTCTTGCGATTCCCGGACAAATTTTAAATGATTTCTTATTTTTTTAAATTGATTTTATAAGTATATATAAAAAGATAAAAAAATATTTCCAAAATATTTAGAAAACAATGTGGAAGATTTAAGGGCAATTTTTTTAATTTTGCAGATTTTAAAACAATTTAGGAAAAATTCGAATCATTTTGAAAGATGTTTGAGAAAGTTTAGAAAAAATGTAGATTTTTGAAGATTTCGAAACATAATTTAAAAGCTTTTCAAGCATTTCACAAGAAATTTTAAATGATTTTTTATTTTCTTAAATTAATTCTTAAAGAAAATTCAAAAACATTTTGAAATATTTGAAAAGATGTCTCAAAATATCGAAAAAAATCTGAAATATTTTAAGGCAATTTTTTATTTCTAAAAGATTTTTAAAAATTTGTAAGAAAAATTCGAGTCAGTTTAAAATATATTTACGAATTTGAGAGGTTTTCGAAAATTTATAAAATATTTTAAAATTTCTTCCAAGCGTATAAAGTTCTAAATATCTCTTAAACTAACTTGAATTTTTCCTAATTTTTTAAAATCCTCTAAAATAAAAAATGATCTCGTACACTTTCTAGATTCTTTCTCGACATACCTGAAATATTGAAAGATCTATTTGAATTTTCTCAAGAATCGTAGGAAAATTATATTTATAAAACTTTTAAGAAATGAATGCATAGTTAGTCGAAACTTTTATTTTGAATTAAAAATTATTTTTCATGATGCTAGTTTTTTAAAAATAATGACAAAGAATCTACTAAAAACTAGAATTTTTTGGTAGAATTCCTGCATTTACAAAATTGTGGAAGTAATCACTAGTTATTACAAAAAAAATTACAGTATTTTATATTATTGTTTTTGATTAAAATTTAGCTTTTTCCGAAATATTTTCTATTGATACAAAAATATGTTTACACCACAAGCGCGTAAAAAACAAGGGTCACCAATCTTTATATGGAAACTCAAGTACATGCGGAGATAAAAATACAAGATTTTCACCGAAGAGCATCAACACAATCCAGCAATAAATTTTTTATGAGTCTCGGGCGAAAACTTTGTCCCAGACAATCGTCGTAAGTAAAGCTTCAAAGAATCGTATCCACGAGGAAATTTTTTTTTGCAACGATGATGACAAAACTTGATAAGGGTAGCGAGAATACGATAGTGAGAAACTTTCACTGATAGCTGGAGGATTTCAAGCTATAATTTTTCTACAGAGTGAGCAATAGGGTGGCCCTTAGTTACTTTTGGTGACAATTTTTTTGGTATTTTTTTACGGAACCCTCTAGATTGGTCCCATTCAATAAAAAAAATTCCTGTAAAGTTTCAGCTCAGTCGGATAAGGGTAAAGAGTGCCGGCGCTCTTAAATATATAATCATTACATCATTTGTATGTACAAAAATATATTTTATTTGATATCTTCTAAAATATTATTGTTATAAAAATATATGTCTCACAAAAGTTGTAGATCTAATCAAGACACATATTTTACTTTTCATAACATTCTCTCCTACGACTAACGATTCTCGAAAAAAGTTCAAAAATGTAACGCCATAAGTAGGGTGGACCTTATAGTTACTCTTAGCGAAAAATTTTGTTTAAATATTTTTCACTGCACACTACAGATTGGTTCCATTTGATGGAAAAATCATTTCTGTAAAGTTTCAGCTCAGTCGGATAAGGGGATAGGATGTCCCGCGCTTTTAAATATATAATCATTTATATGTGCAAAAATATATTTTATTTAATATATTCTAAACTAGTGACGTTACGAAAATATATGTCATACAAAAGTTGTCGATCTAGTTGAGTAGCATATTTTCTTTTTCATAACTTTCTTCCGTAAGATGAACGGTTTTCGAAAAAAATCGAAAAATCTAACGCCATACGTAGGGTGGCCTTTAGTTACTGTTAGCGAATTTTCGTTGTTGAACTTTTTCGCTGCAAACTCTATATTGGTTCCATTTGATGAAAAAATAGCGTCTGTTAAGTTTCAACTCAGTCGGATAAAGGGAAAGGGTGCCCTCGCGCTCATAAATATAATCACTTATATGTGCAAAATCGATTTGATTGAATATAATCTAAAATAGTGATGTTATCAAAATATATATTTTATAAAAGTTGCAGATCTAGTCAAGGAGCATATTTTATTTTCCATAACTTTCTTCCGTACGACTAACGGTTTTCGAGAGAAAAAAAAAGATAAATCTAACGCCAGTTATTTGGATTTTTTCGAAAACCGTCAATCGCACGAAAAAAAGTTATATGGATTAAAATATGCTGCTTGACTAGATTTATTACTTTTGTACGACATGTATTTTGACAAAATCAATATTTTAGAACATATAAAATGAAGCCGATTTTTTAGGCATAAGAACGTTTTTTCTTCGGAGCCAGAAACGTATGCACCAAAAATTCATTTTTATTTTATATGCTCTAAAATATGGCTGTTATCAAAATGTATGTCATACAAGAGTTGTAGATTCAGCTAAGAAGCATATTTTATTGTGCATAACTAATGCCACGAGATTTTTGGATTTTTTTCGCAAACCCTTAGTCATACGGAAAAGTTATATGCAATAAAATATGCTCCTTGACTAGATCTACAACTTTCATATTACATGCATTTTGACAACATCAATATTTTAGAACATATAAAATAAAATGTATTTTTGGTGCATAATATGATCATTTAAATATTTGAGAGCCCGGGGGCCCTTTTCCGATCGAGCTAAAACTTTAGACGAATTTTTTTCCATCAAAGGGAACAAATCAGGGGAGTGCCCCCAAAATATTCGAAAATAGAAAATAAGGGCCACCCTTGTGAGTCAATATACGAGAGAATGAAAGAAAATAAGCCGGAAAATAAGTAAATCGGCAATTACCACATTTCGAGGGGAGGGTTAGTGACATTTTATGAACTAGGGTGGTCAATGGTCATTTCATGCTTAGAACGAGGAAACACATTTGATGTATGCGCTTATACATTTACACAAATATTTATGTATATGTTTACCTCATGCCACACACTGACGCTGAATAAGGTATCAAGTGGCAGACGTGAACTGAATTTTATCAAGGGGTATAAGGTTTATTAAAAAAAAAATCATCCAAGTTCAAGGGAAAGCGTGTTTTATGACCTTTTTGATCCTGCTGTCATCCCACAAATCCGATTGAAGGTACCCTATATTTTTTTGTGAAATCAGAGAAATCTGAGAGCATTGTACAAAGATAGAAACTTAGGGGAGAAGGACATGTTTAGGGTGATAAGAAAAATTGACATAATTTGTATGGGATTTGCGGTTTCCGGAGACTGAAATCTTGCTTATTTTTATTTTAAAAGCAGGATCATTTATTCAACAAGAAAATTTTGGGGAAATTCCGCTGAATTTGTACCCTACCTTGTAACTTTTAAGAGAATTGGAACTAAAAAAATGCCGTGTGCGAAATTTTTCATACACTCCCAAAATCTGATTTTATGATCAAAAACCCGTTGTTTGGTGGGTGCATGTATATCATAATTCATAAATCCGCTATTTTCCATTCGATTTCCAATTTTTTTTTTCATTTAGAAAGTGGAAAAACATACCTTTTTAACCATATATTATTTATTTTATCAAAGGGAAAAATGAAGAAGCTACAATATCGAAAATATTTCAAAGTTTTTAAATTTTTCTGGATTTTTTCCAATTTAACAACAATTTAATGGTTTTTTTAAATCATTTTTTGCAGTTAATATCGGTCTAGTTGGGAATTCAGCTGCTAAATTAGCTTGAAATTCGATAACTCAGTCAAATTTTAATTAATTCTCATCAAGGAAGCTCATTACACGTGGAATTGAACGCACCTTTAATATATCAATTGCCAAAAATTATTGGATTAAAAAAACTATTATTAAATTTCTTTTAAAATCGAAAAAATCAAGGGAAAAAATTAGAAATTTAAAAATAATTTCGATTGTAATTTCGTCGTTTTTTACTGTGATAAAATGAATAACCTATGGTAAAAAAGCTGCGTTTTTTAATAGTTTTTTGGGTATTTTTATTAGAAACAGGGTACTCGCAAAAATTCATTTTCAAAATTCCCGAGTTTTTCCCTGACTAATTTTTCATTTTCCTTGACCATTAATATCCAAAGACCAGAATTTATATCTTGCAACATTTTTAACATAAAATCTTTTATAAACGGAATAAAACAATTAAAAATTTAAATTTTTAACAAAACAGTCCAATTTTCGACCAAAAAAGATTAAATTGCAACCAAAAACAAATGCATTTGCAACTAAATAATTAAAATTTTCAATCCAAAAGGACGAATTTTCAATCCAAATAGAGGAATGTTAAAAAAAATTGAATTTTCGAACAAAAAGAAAGAATTTTAAGGAAATACTTAACCAGAGTTTTATTCTTGTAACATTTTTAACATAAAATCTTTTATGAACAGAATAAAAGATTTTCAAATCAAAATTAAAAAATGTCTAATTTATTGATTTATTTCAACCAAAAAAGATGACTTTTCTACCAAGAAGATGAAACTTCAACAAAACAGTTGAACATTCGACCAAAAAATCAAACTTCAAGAAAAAACAATTGCATTTCAAATCAAATAATACAGTTGATTTTTGAAAAAAAAAATGTTAATCCAAAAAGACGATTTTTCAGGCCAAATAGGCGAATTTTTAACACAACAGTTAAATTTTTGACCGGAAAAGAAGATTTTTAACCAAAATACTTTAGCTGAGTTTCAATCTTGTAACAATTTTAACATATAATTATTCATAAACAGAATAAAACAATTTCAAAAAAAAATCAATTTTATTGATTTTTCTCAACCAAAAAAGTTGGATTTTCAACAAAACAGTTAAATTTTCGACCAAAAAAGTCGAAGGTTTCGAAAGACGAATTTTCTTTATAACAGTTCAATTTTCAACCCGAAAATATTAATTTTCAACAAAAAAGTTAATTTTATAACCAAAAGTTGCATTTTTAACCAAAATAAAGGAACTTTCGACAAAAAAAGATGGATTCTTTAACCAATAATGATCAATTTTTAAAAATATTATTAAATTTTCTACAAAATAATTTTAAAAATTACCTTAACTTTAATCGTCAGGAGGCAAAACTTCATTTTCAAAATTCCCTCATTTTTTCCTGACCATTAATATTCAAAGACCAGAATTTTAATCTAGGAACATTTTCAAAAATTGTAGAGTCTTTTGTAAACAAAATAAAATAAATTTAAATTAATTTTTTTCTTCATGTATTAAATTTAATTAATTAATTAATTCTAATATTAATAAATTCCCTGACTTTTAAAATAATGTTATCAAAATCCTACAACCACCCTGTAGGAAATAGGGCTATCAAATTTTCAGGAGTTTTACGAATTTGGAAAATTTCCAAATATAACGTGACCCAGATTAGAATTTATAATTTGGTCCAGTTTCGAAGTCGGGGTCTTTCAACTTTTGGATCAATTTTATCCTGGCTTATTTCAAAATTTCGAAAATTCAGAGCTGAGTTTTTGGCGCTAATTATGATTTTTTTATGATTTTTTATAAACAAATTGCTTCTAATACATGAAATACTACTATCGACTGATAATTAGATGTTTACATTATTTTTTTAAGCAATTTATTATTGTTTTTAGCAATTTTCTCTTAGAATCGAGTTTGATAGTCGCGGTCTTTCCAAATTTTTCAACTTATTTTTAACTTTTCAGTTACGAGACAATAATCAATGAAATTTGAAAGAAATAATTGTTTAAACAATTTATTATTATTAATAATGAATTGTTTAAACCATTTATTATTATTAATAATATTCTCTTAGAATAATACTGAAAGTTGCAGTTTTTTCTAAAATTGTCCATTTTTCAATTAGAGTGAAGCAATAATTAACTCAAGTTAACAAACATAATTATTTAAAAATTCTATTATTCTTAATAATATGATATTTTTTTATATTGCTAAAAATTTTCGTGTTTTTAATATTCGACTTTTTGTACACTTTTCACTTGGAGCTAAGTAAAAATTATTATAATTTAACAAATATAATTATATAAACAAATAATTATTGTTTATAACTATCTTCTCCTATAGCTGTGCTAGATAGTTGTGGCTTTTTCTGAAATTTTCAATTTTTGTAAACTTTTCACTCAGAGCGAAGTAATAATTAATGCAATTCAACCAAAATTATTGTTTAAAAATTTTATTATTATCTTTAATAATATTCTCTTTGAATAATGCTCAAAAGTTGCGGTTTTTCCTGAAATTTTTCACTATTTGTCAACTTATCACTTAGAGTGAGGTGATAATTATTTCAGGTTGACGAAGCTGATTGTTTAAATAATATATTATTATTTTAATACATAATATTATCTTTGAGTAATGCTAGAAAATTGTGCTTTTTTCTTAAACATTCAGTTTTTTGTCCGCTTTTCACTTCGAGCGAGGTAAAAGTTAATGAAATTTAACAAACATAATTGTATGAACAAATAATTATTTTTTATAACTATCTTCTATAGTAATGGTAGATATTTGCTGCTTTTTTCTGAAAGTTTCCATTTTTTGTCAACTTTTCAATTAGAGTGAGGTAACAATTATTTCAACTTAATGAACAGAATTCTTTAAAAAATTTATTATCATTTTCAATAATATTATCTTTGAATAATGCCAGAAAATTGCGGTTTTTTTCTTAAATATTCAACTTTTTGTCCGCTTTTCGCTTAGAGCAAGGTAAAAATGAATGAAATTGAAAAACATAATTTTATGAACAAATTATTATTTTTGATAACAATATTCTCTATACACGGAAAAAATTTATCCGTGAAGAAGTCACGAACTTGTAGCTAGGTGTCGGATACGAGATAAAAAAATGAAACATTACATCCTTATTTCTATGAGAAATATATGGATAAATTTCGAAGTTTCTTACGAACAGTTCCTGAAAATTTCAGACTGAAATATAAAGAGGAAAAATTTTATTTGTGCGTTTTAATTTTATATTAATTTAAAAATTCGCAACTCAGAAGATTCGAACCCTCAAAGACTGCTGACTCACCCGTTTCTAAATATAAACCAGGAGTGCGTCAACACGCGCAGCCATCGAGGCCAAACAAAATAGGTATTATAAAACTTCTAGCCACTCATCCGACGAGTTCGAGGCACACATACGAGCGCACACACGCACCGCGCGTTTGGGAGAGTGTGTGTGTGGGCCACGTACAGGCGAACCTACTTTCTAGTTCCCAGATTTATCGGGCAAGCTCGTGAGTGCTCTGAGAATCTTTTCCCAATCACTCGTAATATTTCTGTAATTATTCACGTAAGAAAAAAGTGATGAACCGTTTTAGAATTTTCACATCGAGTTCATCAATCTTTCTCAAAGTTCGCAGGTTATTTACGAAAATACATAAATATCTGATGAATTTTTCTCATATCCGAGACCTAGCTACTAGTTTTCCGTGTAGTAATGGGGTCATCCACTACTTTTTTTTTATTTTTGCATATTAAAGTATATGCTCTAAAATCACTAATAATACCAGCATAGTGTAAAAAAAACTATCCATACAAAAACGTATCCAGGCATATTGATACTTCATAAAAATTAACCCTTTTTGGCAAAAAACGTTGATAATTAATTATTTCGATTGTTTTTATCAAACTGACCATGTATTTTCTTCGGTTTTGATGGCGCGTGACGTCACACCACGCGTTTCGAGCCGTGAGGGCGCCACATGTTTTCTTTTATAAATCGACATTTACGGTTTATATTTTATCACTTTTTAATAAATTATTATAAATGATTAAATTAACTAAATTAAGTTTTAATTTCACATTTTAATTCTTTGAGAGTCAAAGTTTATAAAAAACTTAACTATAAGGCAAACAAAATTTTTGTGGATGACCCTAATGGTAGATAGAAAGTTCACATACACAATTGTTTAAATAATTTATTATTGGTTATAACTATCATCCTTTAGATAATTTTCTAAAAAGTTGCGGTTTCTTCTGCAATTTTTAACTTTGCTTCGGCTTTTTAGTTTTGAACAAATAATAAATAAACAATAGAGAGAATCATTTTTTAAACAATCTTTTTCTTTTTTGTGAATATATTTTTTTTAAATAAAACAGATATTTGAAATATTCTTTACATTTTCTATATGGATCATATTGAATGTATATCGACGCCTCCATTCAATATGAGTATATGTACTGACAGCGGCGTGTATGAGACTATGCGCTGTGTATAAGCATAGGGAATAGTCTCATACAGAGCGCTGTTAGCACATAGGCTCATATTGAATGGAGGCGTCGATATTTTCCTTGAAACTGTTACTGAGATCCTGTTTGTGTAAGTAAGTATACCATTAAGCCATTTACCTTTCAGGGTAGGCGTGACACTACCCGATTCGGGTAGTGTTTCTAGGTGGATAGTTTCTTGTAGTAAATAACTACTACAAGTGTGGGCTCATCACACCCACGATGTGACAACAGCACGCAGTATTCTCGAATGGTCACCCATCCAAGTACTAACCGCGCCCAACGCTGCTTAACTTCAGTGATCTGACGAGAACTGGTTTTTTCAGCGTGGTATCGCCGTTGGCGATAAGATAACATTAATATTTAATATTTGTTCCTAACTGAAAAGTCAAACAAAAGCTGAAAATTTCAGAAAAACTCACAATTTTCTGGCATTGCTCTAAAAAAAGATATTTAAAAACAATAATAAATTGTTCAAACAATTATGTTTGTTAACTTTCATTAATTATAATCTCACTAAATGAAAAGTTGACAAAAAGTAGAAATTTCAGAAAAAATCCCAACTATCTAGCATTAATATAGGAGAAGGTAGTTATAAACAATAAAAATTGGTTTAAACAATCATTTTTGTTAAATTGCATTAATTATCACCTCGCTCTAAGTGGAGTTTTGACAAAAAAAGAAAAATTTCAGAAAAAACCGCAACTATCTAGCAGTACAATAGGAGAAGATGGTTATAAACAATAATAATTTGTTTAAATAATTATTATTTAACATTATTCAAAAATCATATTATTAAAATAATAATAGATTGTTTAAACAATTATTTTCGTTCACCTGAATTATTATCTCACTCTAATTAAAAAGTGGACTAAAAGTGGAAAATTTGAGAAAAAACTGCAACTTTTTATCATTATTGTAAGAGAATATTATTATAAATAATAATGAATTGTTTAAGAAATTAGTTTTGTTGAATGTGATTGATTGTTTTCTCGCTCTAACGGAAAAGTTGAAAATAAGTTGAAAAATTCGGAAAAAACCACGAATTTCTAACTCTTCTCTGAGAAAAAATTGCTAAAAAAATAATAAATTGTTTAAACAATTAATTTAAAGTACAAAGTAATATTTTATATATTAGAAACAATTGGCATTAAAAAAAAACGCAAAAAAATCATAATTATCGCCAAAAACTCGCAAAATCCCATTTTTTACTTATGGGGTTTTTTTGGGACCCTCTAAAACAAACTGACGGGGTTATATTTAACAAATAATTATTCATTTGTATTCTATTGCTAACTGTGAAGAGAAATTTAATGTTGAGTTTCAACTCGATTCATCTAAAACTGACGATTCTGAATAAAATTTAAAATTTACTTCATGGGGCTTGCGGAATCTCTAAATATCAAAAGTAAATATTTTAAATTAAGATCGAAAAGAAATCTATTTTATCAGGAATAATTTTATGCAAAATGAGCATGAAAAAGATTCACAATTAAAAAAACAGAATTTCAAACTACATCACTTTTCGGCTCATTAGAGACAAAAATAACCAAATGAAAAAAGACGGAGAAAAATGTTTATGAATATTTTCTGAATTCTTTTAATTAAATCTAAATAATTTTAACTAAATTTCTTGAAAGAAATCTTTTTATTCAAAACATGAAAATTTTTGGATTGTTTCTTTTTCCTATTTGGAAAATGTAATAATCTAAATAGATTGGCTCAAAATCACCCACAAAAAAAAACTCCTGAAAATTCCTGTTCTTTGTTGAAACTTTGTCTTTTGTGGTAGAAAATTAATCTTCCTGGTGACTAATTCACCTTTTTGGTTGAAAATTCATGTATTTTGATAAAAGTTAATCTTTTTGGTTCAAAATTAATTTCTTTGGTCAAATTTTTTTTCATAAACTTTTAATCTGTTTGGTAGGAAATTTATTTGTTTGGTTCAAAATTTAACTATTTTCGTCAAGAATTTATTTTATTTGCCTAAAAACTTATTTCTCTAACTGAAAATTAAACTACTCTATTTTTTGTTGGAAATTTATCTTTGTTAGTTGAAACTTCATCTGTTTTGCTGAAAATTATTCTTTTTCTGCAGAAAATTAATCTTTCTTGTTAAGATTTCATTTTTTTTGTTGAAAATTAGTTATTTTAATTTATTGGTTCAGAATCAACAAAAAAAACTAAATACTCCAACTAAGACTGAATTGGCGTACTTTTGAGGATCAGCGTTTTTCTGTGTCTATAATCAATCCATCAGTTTTTAAATTATTTAGGATTTAATTTAAATGATTTTAATATTATTTAAATTTTAAGCTATATTATACATTTTCTCGATATTTAGCAGGAAAGTTGAACGCTGAAATTTCAGCCCTAATTGCAACTGTCGTACCTCAATTTCTAAGTTATATAGCACGTCACTCCCTATGTATACAGACACGGCACCGGTTACGGATGATAAGCGATCGAAGCTTGAAGCTGCAAACCGCATGCGTCATTTCACCTGGCCAACTTTTCGGTTTAGGTCCCCGATTTTAGGCTAATCTATTATTAAATATTAATATTCACTAAAATGATACCCCAAAATAAATTTATTGAATCGGAACACCAAAAAATTAAAAAAATTATCTTTATAACAATCATAACTAAAATTAAATCGAAATAAAATATTTTCCGTGTCTTCTGATAGTTCTCAATTGCAAAAATCACCATTAACACCAAAAACCAAAATTTTGATTTGTTTCTATTTTCCAAAGATGAATTTATGAAAAAATGTATGTATTGAAATCTAAAAAAGTTACACAATTCCAATAGTTTTTCTACATTTGTATTCTAAAGGGTTTCTGCTTTAAGTAATTTTCGAACCTAAATACTTTTTTTTCAATAGTTTATTTTGACGGTTTAACTACTACTTGATTCACGTTTATACCTGTTTCTGATTTTGTTTTTATTCTCTTGAGTTTTCTTGGATTGTTAGATTTCTCTTGAATTCATATAAATTCTTTGAATTTCTTGAGATCTCTTGAAATCTCTTGAATTTTTTTGAATTCTCTTGAATTCTCTTGAATTCCTTTAATTCTCTTGAATCTTTTAATTATTATGTGTTCTCTTACTTCTCTTGGATTCTCTTAAATTTCTTTACTTTTCTTGAATTCTTTGAATATTCATGAGATCCTTCTCTTGAGTTCTCTGGAATTCTTCTAAACTATTTGAATCGTATTGGATTCCTTTAATTCTCATGAATTCTTTTAGTTTTCATTAAATACCTTGAATTTTCTGAATTCCTTGAATTCTTTAAATTCCTTGAATTCACTCAACTTCTTGATTTCTCTGAATTCCTTGAATTCCTTGAATTCTATGAATTCCTTGAATTCTGTGAATTCCTTGATT
>CAKNYM010049078.1:34583-45806 GCA_932195095.1 Andricus curvator
ATATATATATATATATATATATATATATATATATATATATATATAGAACATTTTAATAATTTTTATTTTTAGAGTTTGATTTTCTAGAACTCTTAACATGCTTTTTTATGTAGGGACTTCAATTTTTGAGTGAAAAAAAAATCTTGTCCACGATTTGATATTTTTCATCCTTCGAAAACATTCTAGTGGCATTTTTAAGAATTTCTTTAACAAATAAGAATTTTTATTTACCACCGAACTGGTACTGATTCGGTCTTCAGACCAACGTTCTGCCAGTACTGGCAGGATTCCGGAGGACAGTACTGGCTGTCAGTACTGAATCAGTACTCTGCCGGTGGTGAATTCCGGCATACCACGGACATTTCTACTAGGGTAATTCATATATTTTGTTGACAATTTGTCTTTTTTGGTATGAAAATCATCTCCTGGATTGAAAATTCAACAATTTGGTTTGAAAAAATTTTGTTTTGTAAATTAATTTTTTTAACTAAAAATTCAACCATTCCATTTTTCGTCGAATTTTTTTTTGATAGATAAACATTTAATCTTTGTGGTAGAAAATTAATTATTCGTTTGAAAATTTCACTATCTCGTTGTAAATTTATTTTATTTCATTGAAACCTTATTTCTCTAACTTAAAATTAAACTATTATATTTTTGGTTAGAAATTTATCTTTTTAGTTGAAAAATCATCTATTTTGTTGAAAATTTGTCTTTTTTTTTGTAAAAAATTGAAAATGCATTATTTTAGTTCAATTTTAATTTCTTCAGTTAAAAATATAACAAATTTTGTTGAAACTTCTTTTCTTTTATTGAAAATGAATTTTTGTTACCAAAAATGTAGCTATTTAATTTTTCCTAGAAAATCGACCTTTTTCAATTGAAAATTTTCACATATTTTGTTCAAAACTTGTCTTTTTCAGTCGAAACTTAAATTATTTTGATACAAAAAAATATTTTTGGATTGTAAGTTCAACTAATTTTTTTAAATTCGTCTTTATGACTTAAAAACTCAACATTTTAAATGAGATTTTTTTTCTTTACTGATTGAAAAATCTTTCTTGGTTGAAAATTCAACTCTTCTGTTAGAAATTCGCATTTTTTGGTTTAATTTAAAAGTTTTTTATTGAAAATTACAATATTTTTTGTTGTAAATTTCAACTATAACACTTTTTGTTGAGAATTTATGTTTTGTAACAAAGATTCATCAGTTTGGTTAAAAATGTAACTATTTTGTTAAAAATTTCCTTTTTCATGGATGAAAATTAATTATTTTAACTGAAAATGTAATAATAAAATTTCACATTAATAAATCTTAAAATTTTGTCATTTTCTCAACAATGCTTTCTTGATTTTCGTAACACCCATCCTTTAGAGAAAGATTAGATATCGATAAGATTAGTCATACAAGCTTGTTTGAAAATTATTTTTTCATGAAATGATTGTGATAAGATTTTAAATGAAATTTAAGAACAAAAACAGTATGTCCTTCCTCAAGGATCTATTTGTTGAGAATGAAGAAAATTTTAATGAAAACAGAAAATATGGAGACAAGAGCTTAGAAGAGGGCTTGAAACCCCTTTGCCTGGGGGCATTGTTCACTTCAAAGCACTCTTTAGATTAAATCTCCTTGTGAGGCTAAAGTTGAAGAAAATTGGACGAAAAGTTTGAAGGCGTCTTTAATACTCTAAATAGGGGATGATCAGTTTCTGATTAAAAGATCCTCGATAAATTATTCGAGTCCTAAACTCTGCAGTTTGGTTGAAAATTTACAGATTCCAGCGTTCATATTACAGAGGAGGATTACATTTTTTTAAGGAGAATAATGTAAATACAATATTAAATATCAATATTCAACGCTTAATTTCTCTATAAGATTTCAGATCGAAATGTACGGCATTTTCAAAAAATTTGTTGATTTTTCAACCAAAAAAGATTACCAGCGTTCATATTACAGAGGGAGATTAAATTTTTGTAATGAAAATAATGTAAATACAATATTAAATTCAATATTCGACGCTTAATTTTTCTATAAGGTTTCAAGTCGAAATGTACTGCATTTTCAAAAAAGTAGTTGATGTTTCAACCAAAAAAGATTTTATACCAGAAAAGATTACCAGCGTTCATATTAAAGAGGGGGATTAAATTTTTTTAAAGAAAATAATGTAAATACAATAATAAATATCAATATTCAACGCTTAATTTCTCTATAAGGTTTCAGGTCGAAATGTACTGCATTTTCAAAAAAGTAGTTGATTTTTCAACCAAAAAAGATTTTATACCATAAAAGATTACCAGTGTTCATATCACAGAGGGGGATTAAATTTTTTTTAAGAAAATAATGTAAATACAATATTAAATTCAATATTCAGCGCTTAATTTTTCTATAAGGTTTCAAGCCGAAATGAACATTTTCAACAAAATAGTTGATTTTTCAACCAAAAAAGATTTTATACCAAAAAACCTAAAAAGATAAATTTTCAACCGGATGGTCGAGTTTAAGAAAATAAAGATTCAACTTCAATCAAAAACCTTCGAATTTTCAACCAAATAGTTCAATTTCCGAAAAAAAAACTATTTTCAACCAAACAGTTGCATTTGAAGTTGAACAAAAGGACGTTTCCAAAAGTTGAACTTTCAAGCAAATGAGTCGAATTTTTAACAGAATAGTTGAACTTTTAATCAAATAGTGGAATGCTCAACCTAAAAAAAATGAATTTTCAACCAAGAAAATTTCTTTTCTACCAAAGGATAAATTTTCAACAAAATACATGAATTTCCAACAAAATAGTGGAATTTTCAACTAAAAAGATTACTTTTCTACCAAAGATAAATTTTTAACAAAATAGTGGAATTTTCAACCAGAAGGATTACTTTTCTACCAAAAGATAAATTTTCAACAAAATAGATGATTTTTTTTAACAAAAAATTATTGCAACGAATCTGTATTGTCTTTGGAGTTGGTAACGATCGATTATGTGAAGAAGATCTTATTTTAGAAAAAAAAATTTTAATTAAAAAAATATTGATTTTAGACCAAACATTTGCCTTTATAACAAAATAGTTGAATTTTAAAGCGAAAGAGGAGAATTTCAGAAAAAAATAGTTTAATTTTCGACCAGAAAAGATGAATTTTCACTTCAAAAAGACGAATTTTTAATTTAAAAAACGAATTTTCTACGAAAAATATGGCTTTTTACAAAACAGTGGAATTTTCAACAAAATAATTAAATTTTGAACAAAACTGTCAATTTTTTTAAGAAAAGAAATGAATTCCAAACAAAAAATATAATAATAGACTTTTCAACCAAAAAATAGGGCTAAAAATACAATAACAATTATGTCAACCAACAAAAGAATAATTTTTAACCAAGCAGATGAATCCGCAAATAACAAAAAGAAGTTTAAACAAAGTATTTCAGATTCCAACTATGTTGTTGAATTTTTTAGTCAAGATGATTAATTTGCTACCAAAAAAGACGAATTTTCTATTAAAAGACACTAATCTTTAACAAAGCCTTGGAATTTTCGACCAAAACAGAGGCTTTTGACCAAAATAATTAAATTTTTGAATTAAAAAGGCAAATTCTCAACAAAACAGTTAAATTTTTGTCAAAAAGTTCATTTTCAACCAAGTAGTTGAATTTTCTACCAAAATAATATAATTTTGAACCCAAGAGAAAATTTTTTTTCACAAAAGAGTTGAGTTTTTAAGCCAAAAAGGCGAATTTTCTACAAAATAATGAAAATTCTAACCGAAAATATGAATTTTCAACAGAAAAGTTAATTTTCAACTAAAAATGATCAATTTTCAGTCAAGAAGATTTATTTTCTACCAAAAAAGGCGATTTTTCTATACATTAATATGTACTTTTAACAAAACTGTTGATTTTTTAACCAAAAATTTAATTTGCAACCAAATAATTAAATTTTCTACCAAAATAATCGAATTTTGTACCCAAAAAGCCAAATTTTTAACAAAAATGTTGAATTTTTAAGCCAAAAAGACAAATATTCTACAAAACAGTTAAATTTGTAGCCCGAAAATATTAATTTTCAACCAAATAGTTGAATTTTTAATCAAAAAGATGAGTCTTCAACTAATAAAATAAATTTTCATCAAAGTAGTTCAGCTGCTAACTAAGTAGTTAAATGTTCAATGAAGAAGATTAATTTTCTATCAAAAAAGACGAATTTTCGACCAAAACAGAGGCTTTTCAACAAAATAATTATATTTTTCAACCAAAAGGGCGAATTCTTTACTAAATAGTTAAATATTCAACTAAAAGTTTATTTTCAACTAAATAATTGAATTTTCTATGAAAATAATAGAATTTTGATGCCAAAACGAAGGAATTTTTAAGAAAACATTTAAGTTTTTCAGCCAAAAAGACAAATTTTCTACAAAATAATTAGATATTCAACCCGAAAATAAAATTTTTTAATAAAAAAGTTCATTTCTAACTAAAAATTTCTAGTTTTCAACCTAAAATGGTATAGGTAAATTGGCTATACAAAAATTGGTCAATCGAATAGTTTAATTCACCAAAATAATTGAATTTTGAACCCAAAAAGCCAAATTTTTACCAAAACAATTAAATTTTCAAACCAAAAAGATGAATTTTCTACAAAACAGTTAATTTTTCAACCCAAAAATACAAACTTTCAACAAAACAGTTGAATTTTCAGCCAAAGACATACATCTTCAACCGAAAAAATGAATTGTTAACAAAGTAATTCAAATTTCAACGAAGTAGTTGGATTTTCAGCAAAACAAGATTTTGATCTAAAATCAAAAACACCCACGAAAGATGAGTTTTCTACCAAAAAAGATTTTAATTTTAAATCAAAAACAGTCGAATGCAACAAAAGAGGATGAATTTTCAACTAAATAGTTGAATCCTCAACCAAAAGAGATTAATTTTAAGTTTTTCATTTGCATTTTTAACCAAAAAATTAGCTTTCAAACAAAAATAGTTAAATTTTTGTATTGTGTTTTATTAATTTAATTCGCATTTTAGCGAAAAAAGGGGAATTCTGTTGAAAACAGGGAGCAAAAAGAAGAATTCTTTAAAAAAGGAAAAATAGGGGGATAGGGGGATAGGGGAACGAATGTAAAGTTAGATGAAATGGTTCAATTAAAAAAATTATACCCATGGCCTCTTTTAATATAATACCTATGGCCTTTTTTTAATTAAACCCATGGCCTTTTTTTAAATGTGTATGGTTTTATTAATTTGGTTCGCATTTTAGCGAAAAAGGGGGAATTCTCTTGAAAACAGGGAGCAAAAAGAAGAATTCTTTAAAAAAGGAAAAATAGGGGGCTAGGGGAACGAATGCAAAGTTAGATGAAATGGTTTAATTTTAAAAATTATACCCATGGCCTCTTTTAATATTATACCTATGGCCTTTTTTAATTATACCCATGGCCTTTTTTTAATTAAACCCATAGCCTTTTTTTAAATTTGTATGGTTTTATTAATTTAGTTCGCATTTTAGCGAAAAAGGGGGAATTCTCTTGAAAACAGAGAGCAAAAATGCAAAAAGAAGAATTCTTTAAAAAAGGAAAAATAGGGGGCTAGGGGAACGAATATAAAGTTAGATGAAATGGTTTAATTTTAAAAGTTATACCCATGGCCTCTTTTAATATTATACCTATGGCCTTTTTTAATTATACCCATGGCCGTTTTTTACTTAAACCCATAGCCTTTTTTTTAAATTTGTGTGGTTTTATTAATTTAGTTCGCATTTTAGCGAAAAAAGGGGAATTCTCTCGAAAATAGGGAGCAAAAAGAAGAATTCTTTAAAAAAGGAAAAATAGGGGGATAGGGGGATAGGGGAACGAAGGTAAAGTTAGATGAAATGGTTTAATTTTAAAAATTATACTAATGGCCTCTTTTAATATTATACCTATGGCCTTTTTAAAATTATACCCATGGCCTTTTTTAATTATACCCATGGCCTTTTTTTAAATTTTTGGATGAAATATCTTTTTTCTTATTGCACCCGCGAAAAATGAATCAAAGTTTATCACCTGAATCGTGTGAAGGTGTAACAAAAGTTAGAATCGGCCAGAAATACGTGACCTGAATCCGTTTTTGGAAACTCGACGATCTTCGCGTCTCAAGTGTTATTCTTAATCCCAAACTTGCTTTTCGAGGTGAGAATTGATCGATTCTCTATTTGTGATTTTGCATTCACTGAGTTTTCATGTCAGAAGGTCATAACTCTTTAGCCAGAAAGACACTATAAATCTTCAACTAAAACAGGCGATTTCAAACACCTTCTCGAAACTTTTATCCTTACTTTCGAAATCAATTTTATATTCTCATTTTGATTATTTTTATACACAGAAACAAAAATTATTGACAAAAAATGTCGAATATGCTAGGCATCAAAAAGACACTCAAATTCAGAAAACAAGATTTTTTTATATTATTAATATAATATTCAATTCTACATTATTCTATATTATCAGAATTGTAGTGAAATATACAATAATAATAAAATTTATAATTCTGTAAATTTCGAAATAAATTTTTGCAATTGAAAAGATTTGAGAAAAATAAAATCAATCAACGCATTCGACGGTATTATAATTATTATTTGATTATGTATAGTCAAAAACAGTTGAATTCAACAATAAAAATGATAAATTTTCAATGAAATAATTGAATCCTCAACCAAAAGAGATTAACTTTAAGTCAAATAGTTACATTTTTAACCAAAAAAGAGGACATTTCGAACAAAATAGATGAATTTGCAATCCAAATAACAAATTGTCGACAAAATAATTAAATTTTCTACTAAAGAGACGAATCTTCAATCTAAAAAATTAATTTTCAACAAAGTAGTGCATTTTCTTATAAATTATTTGAATTTTCAGTTTAAAGAATTAATTTTCAAACAAACAAAATTAATTTTCAACAAAATAGTTCAATTTTTAGCCAAGCAGATGCATCTTCAACCAAAAAATGTATTTTTAACAAAGTAGTTTAAGTTTTTTTACCAAATATTTGAATTTTCAACCTGCAAAGATAAATTTTCAATCAAATGGTCGATTTTTGAACCAAATTGTCGAAGTTTCCAATAAAAAAGATTAAACTTTAACCGAAAACAGTTCCATTTTGAACCAAATAAGAGGAAATTTCTACAATAAGATATGAATTTTCAATACAAAGAACAAATTTTCAACAAAATAGTTAAATTTGCAACCAACGAGATGAATTTTTAAACAAAAAAATGAATTTTTGACAAGTAGTGCAACTTCCAACCAAGTAGTTAAACCTTCAGTTAAGAAAATAAATCATTAACCAAAGAAAAAAACAAAGATGAATTTTCAACCAAATGGTCGAATTTTCAAATAAAAAAGATTGAACACTTGAATTTTTAACCAAAAAAGCGGACATTTCTACCATATGCCATACATTTTCAAAAGAAAAATAAAAATTTTCCACCAAAGAGACGAACCTTTAACAAAAAAAAAAGAATTTTTAACAAAATAGTGTAACTCTCAACCAATCAGTTGAATTTCGAGTTTAAAAAATTAATTTTCAACCAAAAATAATCAATTTTCGACTAAAAAGTTCAATTTCCAGCCAATAAGATGAATAATCAAGCAAAAAAATGCATTAAAAAAAATATTTCAACTTTCAACCAAGGAGTGGAATTTTTAACCAAAAAAAATTCAATTTAAAATCAAAAATAGTTTAATTTAACCAAAATCGACGATTTTTAACAAAATAGTTGATTTTGCAACAAAAAAAAAGTTTTTAACAAAAGAGATGAATTTTCAAACAAAAATTTTGAGTTTTCAAGCTAAAAAGTAGAATGTTTTAGGAACTCGTTAACTTTGAATCCCGAAAAGATGAATTTGCATCATAAAAGTTCTTTTTCAAAATTGAAGTTCATTTATCAGTAAGAAATATGATTATTTTTTTTCTGAAAAAAAGATCTCCTTTCGCTCCGCTGGGATTCGAACCACAGAACTTCTGATTTCCGGTCAGGTGCTTTTCCCATTAAGGTACTAGAGATCGAGAGAAGAAACTTTATTTCAGAAAATATACGCATTATTATGCTAGATGTTACAAATCAAATTTGTCAAGGAATCTGTATTATCATTAGAAACCGAAATTTTTAATTTCTTTTCAGACTAGATGGAGCTATGAATTAAAAATGATTTTAATTTCTCTCTAGTAGCTTAATGGGAAAAGCACTTGACCGGAAATCAGAAGTTCTGTGGTTTGAATCCCAGCGGAGCGAAAGGAGATCTTTTTTTTAGAAAAAAAAAATTAAAATAATTTTTAATTCATAGCTCCATCTAGTCTGAAAAGACATTAAAAATTTCGGTTTCTAATGATAATACAGATTCCTTGACAAATTTTATTTGTAACATCTAGCATAATAATGCGTATATTTTCTTAAATAAAGTTTCTTCTCTCGATCTCTCTAGTAGCTTAATGGGAAAAGCACCTGACCGGAAATCAGAAGTTCTGCGGTTCGAATCCCAGCGGAGCGAAAGGACAAGATCTTTTTTCAGAAAGAAAAAAATAATAATAATTTTTAATTCATAGCTCCATCTAGTCTGAAAAGACGTTAAAAATTTATGTTTCTAATGATAATACAGATTCCTTGACAAATTTTATTTGTAACATCTAGCATAATAATGCGTATATTTTCTGAAATAAAGTTTCTTCTCTCGATCTTTCTAGTAGCTTAATGGGAAAAGCACCTGACCGGAAATCAGAAGTTCTGTGGTTCGAATCCCAGCGGAGCGAAAGGACAAGATCTTTTTTCAGAAAAAAAAAATTAAAATAATTTTTAATTCATAGCTCCATCTAGTCTGAAAAGACGTTAAAAATTTATGTTTCTAATGATAATACAGATTCCTTAAGAAAGATGATTTTTCTACCAGCAAAGATAAATTATCAATCCAAATAGACGAATTTTTTAATCCAAAAAAGATGAATATTCAACAAAACAGTTCAATTTTTGTCCAAAAGGACTAACAAAATAGTTGAATTCCCAACAAATTAATCAAATTTTCAACAAAACAGTTGAATTTTCAAAAATAAATTAATTTTCAACCAAAAACAACTATTTGAAAAATTGTCAAGCCAGAGACGAAATTTTATAAAAGACAGTTGAGTTTTAAACAAAAAATTCATTTTTAACTGAAAAAGATGACTTACTAAAAAAGAAGAATTTTTAATCTAAAAAGAACGAATTTTCTATCCAAAAAGACGAATGCTGAATAAAGAAGTAGAATTTTTGACCACAAATATGACTTTTTAACAAAATAGTGCAATTTTCCATAAAATAATTATGTTTTTAACAAAATAGTTATATTTTTAAATAAATAATTGAATTTTCAACTTACAAAGATGAATTTTCAACAAACTGGTCCAACAGAACCCAACTAGTTGAATTTTCAAGGATATAAACATTTTAATTTTAACTCAAAAACAGTTGAGTTCAATCAAAACAAATTAATATTATATTTTTTTATGCACGGAAACAAATTATTTTTTAAAAAATTTCGAATACTCTAAGCATCAAAAATACACTCTAATGTACATTATTAATATATTATATTCTTTTCTTCCAAGAAGGGGAAGTGAGAGAAAATTATGGGAGCGGAGGTAGAGAAAGAAGGGCAAATGAAGAGAAATGGGGGAGGGAGAGTAAGGGAAATGAGGGAAGAGGAAGTAGGTAAATTAGGGAAAAGTAGGGATAGTAGAGGCAATTAGGATAAATGAGGGGGGAATAGCAGAAGCGAGGAGAAATTAGGGGAGGGGGTACGGGTAAATGAGGGTAAATAAGGGACAGGAAAGTAGAAGAAGTGAGGGGAAACGGGAGGGAGAAATTAGAGGAAATGAGAAGAGAGGGAAGTAGGTGAATTAAGGAAAACAATGGGAGGGGTAGTAGGGAAAATTAAGGGTAATGAGGGGGGAGTAGAAGCAGCGAGGAGAAATGAAGGAAGGGAAGTAGGATCAATACAGCGAAAAGAGGGGATGAGGATTATGGGTAAATAAGGGTATATGAGTGGAGGGAAAGTATGGAAAGTAGTGGTAATGAAGGGTAATTGAAGAAGTGAGAGGAAATGAGGGGTGGAAAAATAGGGAAAATGAGGGGATGAGAAGTAGGGAAAATCAGGGGAAATGAGAGGGGGTAAGGAAAGATCAGGGAAATGAGAGGAGGGGGTGAGGAAAAATTAGGGAAGTGAAGTAGAGGATGAGAGAGGAAATGATTAGACATGATGGTGTGAAGGGGAGGGGAAGTGTGGGCTGGGGAAGGATAGTAGGGGAAGGGGAGTGTTAGTTGTGGAAACAAGGAGAGGAGTAAGTATAGGAGAAAGACGTTGGGGAAGGGTGGAGCGATTGGTAAAGTGTGGGGAGGGGGAGATTAATTTTATTTTATTTTTAATAAATATTTTCCATTGCATAATTCTATTCTGATTTTGAAAACTTTAAATTGCCCTGAAATCAGATGAATCTTTCTGAAATCAATTCATATCCCTTGAAATCTTTAAAATTGTCTGAATTCCCTTGAAATTTTTCTAAATAAAAGCTTTAAAACCCTATAAAATACTTTCAAATATCTAAAAAGAGTTAAGATTCTTTAAACCCCTAGAGTCTATAAAATTTTTTCAAATTTGTGAAATTTTTAGAAATCCCTTAAATGTATTTAACATTTTTGAAATCTTTAAAATCCCTTAAAATATTTTTAAATGTTGTTATTTGAGATGGCGTATATGTTATTTTTGCCAATCTAGTGAAGAAATTTCAAAAAATGTTTAAAGGCAAAGTGAAAAAATTGGATTGGATTAGCAAGCAATTTAAGAAAATAGTAGCATTAGTGTCATTTTTTAAAAAAAAGTAGCAAAATAGTTACATCGTTAAAAAAAGGTGTCAAAAAGTGTCAATAGTGGGGTGAGTCCAAAGCCTGTCATTCCAGAAAAATAAATAATCTCAATTCTAATATTTATTAACATTGTTACTCTCATTCTATTCTCATTCTTCTTGGCACTTTTGGGTAAGTTTATTTCCAACATCCAGATCTATTTTTTAGTAAACAATGCAATATTTTGGCATTATTTGAAAAGCCTTCGATCTGTTTTGACACAGGATGAAAGCCTGGCCAAAGGATGACAATAAAATTCACGTGGGTTTGTTTGCACACAAAAATTTATTGATGGAGTTTGAAAATTGTGAAAGTGACGAT
>CAKNYM010049078.1:50709-61461 GCA_932195095.1 Andricus curvator
ATATATATATATATATATATATATATATATATATATATATATATATTTAACTATTCATCAGGGTGCCATGTAAACCTTCAAGTTTGTTAGCTATAAAGAAAAATGTTAAGTGTGGGTCGAAAAAACAATGGAAAAGCAGTCTATTATTACGACCTTGCATATGACTTTAGGCAAAAATTATTTCAAAAAACCCCTTTTTTTAACAAAAGAAGAACTTACTTTTTTTTAAATATGCCCCATCGGAAGCTGAAAGTTGTAACTTCCGATGGGGCATATTTCGAAGAAAGTAAGTTCTTATTTTTTAAAAAAGGGGAGTTTTTCAAATAATTTTTGCCTAAAGTCATATGCAAGGACCCAATAGTCAGGGAATTTTCGATAAATTGAAGTTGAAGGTATTTTTATTATTTTGTTAAAATTTTAAACATTTTTTTTTAAGTCATTCTTTTTGGTTGAAAATTCGTCTTTTTAAGTTGAAAATTCATCTATTTTGGTAGAAATTGCATCTTTTTGGGTTAAAAGTTACAACTGTTTGGTTAAAAATTAATCTGCTTTGATTGAGGATTACACTATTTTGTTGAAAATTCTTCTTTTTTGGTTTTTCGTCTAAAATGTAAAAGAAATTTGTTTCAAATATCAACTATCACATGTTTTGATGTGAATTCATCTTTTTGGATAAAAGTTCAAGTAATCAGTTGAAAGTAGAACAACTTTGTTAAAAATTCATCATATAAATGTTATTTACGTAATTTGAATTGGAAAACCTTTTTTTTCTGTTAAAAAATTAACCATTTTCTTAAAAATTATGTTTTTTTTTTAATTAATTTTTCAAACTGAAAATATCACTATTTCATGTATGGTTAAAAATATATCTTCTTCAGTTGAAAATTCAGTTATTTGGTTGAAAATTCCTGTATTTTGCTCAAAATTCGTCTTTTGGGTTGGGAATTTAACTATTAAGTTGAAAATCCCTTAAATTAAAATATTTGATTGAAAATTCTTGTATTTTGTTTAAAATTAATCTTTTTTGGTGCAAAAGTAATCTTCTTTGTTGACATTTTCCTTTTTTAGCTGAAAATTCATTTCTTTGATTGAAAATTATTTTTATTTTTATTGAAAATTAATTTATTTTTATTGAAAATTAATTTATTTTTCATTTGAAAACTTAACTATTCCACTTTTTGTCGAAAATTGATCTTTTTTGATAGATCTTCTTAGTTGAAAATTTAACTGTATGTTTGAAAATTCAACTATTTTGTTAAAAATTCGTCTTTTTCGGTAGAAAAGTAATCTCATTAGTTGAAACTTCATCTTTCTGGTTAAGAATTCATTTATTTGGTTAGAAAATTAAACATTTTAGTTGAAAATTCTTTTTTTTTTTTGAAATTGGTCTTTTTGGTAGAAAGTTAATCTTTCGGGTTGAAAATTCATCCGTTTAATTAAAAATTCATTTCTTTGGTTAAAAATTTATTTTTCCACCTGAAAATTCAACTGTTATATTTTTTGTTGAAAATTTATCCTTTATAGTTGAAAATTCATTTACTTTGTTGAAAATTGGTATTTTTTGGTATAAAATTCATCTTTTGGGTTGTAAATTCAATTATACGGTTAAAAAATCATTTTTCATTTTGAAGATTTATCATTTTAGTTAAAAATTCATATCTTTGGTTGAAAATTTAACTATTTCGTTAAAAAAAATTTTAATTATAAATTAATTTTTTTGAAAACTTCACTTTTCTAGTTGTAAATTTATTTATTTTGTTGAATCTGTTTTGGTTAGGGATTCAACTATTTTGTTAAAAATTCGTCTTTTTTGGTTGAATTCAACAGCTTTTTGTATAAAATTAAAAAAAAAATTATTAAAATGTCCAATTTTTGGTTGAAAATTATTTTTTAACTGAAAATTTAACTCTTGCATGTTTGGTTGAAAAAGTAAATTCTTCTTTTTGGTGGAAAATTAATTTCCTACGTTAAAAATGCATGTATTTTGTTGAAAATCATTCTTTTTTGAAACAAAATTTATTTACTTGGTTGAAAATTAGTTTTTTTTTTATCGAAAAATAATTTTTTTATCTGAAAATTTAACTGTTTTAGTTTTTGTCAAAAATTTATCTTGTTTAGTAGAATTTAATCTTCTTGAAAATGTTTGAAAATTCATCTGTTTGGTTGAAAATCTATCTGTTTGGTTGAAAATTGAACGATTTCGTCGTAAATTTATTTTATTTAGTTGAGAATTTATTTTTTCTGAAAATTTAACTATTCTATTTTAGGTTGAAAATTGATCTTTTTTAGGGGAAAATTTCACTATTTTGTTGAAAATTTATCTTTTTCGTAAAAAAGTAATCTCATTAGTTGACACTTTATCTTTTTAGTTGAAAATTCATTTCTTTGGTTGAAAATGTAATTATTTTGTTGAAAATCCATGTTTTTTTGTACTAAATTGATTTTTCTAACATTTGAACTATTTTATTTTTAATTAAAAATTTATCTGTTTTAGTTGAAAATTCAATTATTTTATTTAAATTTTCTTTTTAATGGAATAAGATTCATCTTTTGGTTTGAAAACCCTGTTTTTCGTTTTAAATTTAACTATTTTGTTGAAAATTTTTTTTTTCTAATTAAAGTTCAACTATTTCATGTTTGGTTAGAAAAGTATATTCTTTATTTGAAAATTCAATTATTTGGTTAAAAATTCCAGTATTTTGTTGAAAATTCGCCTTTTGTGGTAGAATAAGAATCTTTTTTGTGAATAATTCATCTTCTTGGTTGAGAATTCATCTGTTTGGTTAAAAATTTAACTATGTCATTGAAAATTTATTTTATTTGGTTAAAATTTATTTTTTTACAGAAAACTTAAATATTCTATTTTAGGTTAAAAATTTATCTGTTTTGGTTGAAAATTCAACTATTTTGTTTAGAATTAATCTTTTTGGTTGAAAATTCAACTGTTTGCTTAAAAATAGATTTTTTGGTTAAAGATTCATTATTTTAGTTGAAATCCCTGGTTTTTTGTTCAAAATTTAACTATTTTGTTGAAAATTAGTTTTTCAAGTTAAAAATTAATATCTGTTTTCAAGATTATATAAATATAATTTATCTACGATTCTTGGGAAAATTCATAAAAACATTTGAAAATTTCAGATTCGTCGGAAAAGTATCTAGAAGATTAAAAAAAAAAATTTATTTTACAGGATCGCACAAGATTTTAGGAAAAATTGGAGTGAGTTTTAAAGTTATTTAGGACTTGTAGAAGTTTGGAATAAATTTAGAAATATTTTCTAATCTTTCATTGAAAATTGGACAAAAACTGGAAAATTTTTGAAAAAAAACCGCGACTTTCTAATTCTATTCTAAGAGAATATTGCTAAACACAATAATAAATTGTTTAAACAATTTATGTCAACATCTAATTACCAGTTCAAAGTAGTATTTTTTGTATTAGAAACAATGTGCATTAAAAAAACCGCAAAAAAATCATAACAAGCGCCAACAACTCAAAAACTCGAGAAATGTTAAATTTCAACTTTATTGAGCTAATATTGAAGATTCTGAATAGAATTTACGAAAACGTCTTTTTGTTCTTATGGAAAAGAAGTGTTAAACCTTATGGGGGTTGCGCCGCCTCTAAATATATTTTTTTTTTAAAGCAAAAAAAATGGATTTTTTTTTTTGTGGGTTCGAACAAATTTCCGGACGATATGCATAAAAATTCGAAAAAAAAAATTCCAATACATTTTTGTATCACCCTAATGTAGATACTATATCATTTCGAACCCTTATGCGTGTTCGAATCCTATCTCTCTTATATATCATGATTCACAACAATTTTCGTCGAAAAAAAAAGATTAAATTGAGCTTTCATATTTTGCCTTATATAAATATTTGTATTGTGTATCTCATTCATAAATTATTCAAACTTAGGCCACGTGTACCCCCAGAAAGTGGAATTTTACTGGCAAATGTTTTGTTATGGAGAATCATTCTTTGGAAAAATATGGCTTTTTCCGTAGTAGGTTTTTCTATGATTTTACAAATCAAAATAATATGACTGATGATGTAATTTTTAATGAAAAAACTTTTTTTTAATGAAAGAGTCTTGAAACATACAAAAACAATTTTTGAAATTACATACTACTAACCGCAAAATCATTCAAGATTTTGTAAGCTTATCGGGTTTTGAAATATTATTTGAAAATATTCCAAGGGATTTCAGAGGATTTTCGAATATTTCAAAGGAATTTTAAAAGATTTCGAGGAATTGTAATCTGTTTCAAGAGATTTCAAAAGATTTTAGGACATTTTAAAAGATTCCAAACAAATTTTCAAGAGATTTACAAAATTTGAAGCAATTTCCAAAGTTTTCAAAGGTTCTAAAAAATGTTGAGGAATTTCCAAGCATTTAAATGTTTTAAACGAATTAAAAAAAAATCTTCCCGTTTTAAAGAATTTTAGAAGATTTGGACCTATACGGTTTCAGGATATTTTCAAAGATTTCAACGGATTTTAGTTTATTTGAAGAGATTTGAAAGGATTTTAAAGATTTTAGGATATTTTTAAATATTTTAAGGAAATTTTCAAAAGATTCAGAAAATTTAAAACGATTTTAAAAGTTTTCCAAGCATTTAAAAAATGTTGAGAAATTTCCAAGCATTTTAATGTTTTGTAGAAATTTAAAAAAAAATTTCATCCCGTTTTAAAGAATTTCGGAAGATTTTAAAGACTTTAAATGAGGCATTTTAATGAATTGCGCAAGATCTCAAGGGATTTCATAGGACTTCCAATTTTTCAGAGATTTTAAGGAATTTTAAGAAATATCAGATTCCATGTAACTTCAGGGGATTTTATAACATTTTGCAAAATTTTCAAAACCTTTAAAAAATTTTAAAAGATTTCAAAAAATTGGATATATTGTAGGGTATCTCAAAGGATTCCAAAGAGGTTTCAAAATATTTAACAAATTTCAAGCAATATCATTAGATTTTATATAACTTGACGGGATTTTATAACATTTTAATAAAATTTAAAATAATTGATTCACAAGAGTTGAAGGAAATTTGAAGCATTTCAGAGATTTGAAGAGATTCTCTGGTATTTTCAAAAATTTTAAACAATTTTAAATATTTTACGATATTTTAAAAGATTCGAAGAAATTGTAATTGATTTCAAAAGATTTCAAATTATTTTACGGAACCTGTGAGGTCTTATGATATTTTTAAAGATTCCAAGAGATTTTTAAAAGTTTTGCAGGGATTTTAGCAGATTTCTGAGGACTTCAGTAATTTTACGGGATTTTAAAGGTTTTGAATAAGGTATTTTAACGAATTTACACTGTTCTCAAGGGATTTCATAGGACTTAAAATATTTCCACTTTATTGACTGAAGATAATATAGAGGCCTACTTTATCGACCAAATATAATCTAGATTAATGTACTACCTACCGAAAGTAATCCAGCTTCTTACTTTGTGTTCTGAGGGTAATTTAAATATCTAATTTGCCGATATAAGGCAATACAGATGTCTATAATTTCATCTACCGGCAACGTAGGTTCCTAATAAGTATCTCATTAATGTCGGTTCGTATTGGATTATATTAAACTTCATGGGATTTTATAATATTTCAAGGAATTGTCAAAACCTTAAAAAATGTTGACCGCGGCCAGAATATCTATCAGATTTCTACTTTATCGGCTGAAGGTAATATAGAGGCCTACTTTATCGACTGAGGATAATCTAGATTCATATTCTATCTACCGAAGGTAATTCAGCTTCCTACTTTGTGGTCTGAGCGTAATCTAAATATCTAATTTGCCAATATAAGGCAATACAGATGTCTAGAATTTCATCTACCGGCAATGTACATCTATACCCTATCATCGGGCGGTAATGTAGGTTCCTACTAAGTATCTCATCAATGTCGGCTCGTAAAGGATTATATGTAATTTCACGGCATTTTATAATATTTCAAGGAATTGTCCAGACCTTTAAAAAATGTTGACCGTGGCCATAATCTCTATCAGATTTCCACTTAATCGGCCGAAGATAATATAGAGGCCTACTTTATCGGCTGAGGATAATCTAGATTCATGTTCGATCTCCCGAAGGTAATTCATCTTCCTAATTTATGGGTTGAGGGTAATCTAGATATCTTATTTTCCAAATAAAGGTTATACAGATTCCTGCAATATCATCGACCGGTAATGTATGTCTATACCCAACCGTCCTTCGTTAATGTAGGTTCCTATTATATATCCAATTAAAGATGGTTAGGAAAGAATTTCATGTACCTTCACGAGATTTTATAATATTTCAATAAAATTTCAAAGAATTTATTCAAGAGAATTGAAGAATTTCAAAGACATGAATAGATTTTTTAGTATTTCAAGATATTTCCAGAGATTTTGAAGATTTTAACAGATTTTAGGATATTTTAAAAAATATCAACAAAAAAAAAACGTTTTTTCACCATTCTTGAAATTAATATTACCCACAAAATCGTTCAAAAATTTTAGTTTTATCAGGTTTTATACTATTTACTGAATACATTCTCAAATTTGGTGATCAACTTTTCTAGATTTGAAGACAGATTAAACAGGAAATAAAAATATCTAAAGCCTTTAGTAAAGGATTTGGATCTTCTAAATTGTTCTTAAAAACATGAACTTATGTATATATATAAAATATTTCAGATAAATGTTTAGGCCATTTTAGGCAACGTTTAGCTTGTGAAACAATTTAGAAAAATTTTCAGTATTAAATAATAATTGGAGATTTGTGCTAGTCATTAAAAAAAATATGAAAAAATTAAGTTTTGGGTGAAATTTTTGAAAAAATGGTTGAATTTTAATAAAATTTTCAGAGAAAAAATTCTCTACAACTTGACCACTGTTTGTAATTTTGAAATTAAAATTTTCTATCATTTTTTAAACAAATAACTATATTTTATGATTATGTACGATATTTTCGAAATTGGAAAAAGTAATGTTGTATGGAATGTTTTCCCCGAAAAAAATGAGCCAAGACTTATTCAAATGCAACTATTTTTTTTTGAAGTTAGTAAGAAGCGACAGTAAAAAAAATTCAGTTACAAAAACTATTGTAAAAATAATTCTTTTTCGTAAATTTTAAACTTTCTTTATAAAAAAATGTTTTTTTTTGATAGTTAGACATGACTGCTTTCAATATATTTTCAATTCTTTTTCAAATCATTTCAATTCTTAAAATCACGGAAAACTTTTTTTGCAGAGACCTGATTTTTGGCACAAATACCTTAAGAAAAATCAAGATTTTTTGTTTCTCAAACATAATTTTGAAAAGTTTCAAATATTTTTTTAAATTATCAAATATCGCCAATGAACAATACCTAATAACCAATACCTGGAAATTTTAACTCAGTCAGAAATATATTATCGTCAGTCTTCACGTGGCTGAAAAGGTGCATTGTGAAATGTATCACGTGTATTCAGCACGAGGTATTGTTATTTTAATGAAGCTTCATATATACAATCTTATTCATATATTTAGAAAATTTTAAATTGCTTTTCATCATATTCATACATTTGTACTCCTCTGAATTTACAACATTTTGTTTAAATAAAAAAATGCTATTATAATAACATGAAAATGTATTCAGGAGAGATACATTTTCTTCACGATTTGCTTTTCAATAATCTTTTATGATTCTTCTTATCATAGTACACAATGTATTTTTACGATCTGCTTTGTCATGACTTCTTATTCGGATTTCCACCCACTCAAAGTTTTACGATTTGACTTAGATTCTTTTACTTTCCTCGTTTTTTATTTTTATTTATTTACTGTCGATAAATTATTTCCTAACATTTAAAATTTAAATAATTCAAAAATGCATTATTGAACAAATGTTTAAATATTAAGATTAAAAAATTATTGAAACAATAATTGAAGGGTACAGAACTAGATAACTAACAATTTGATCGAAAAAGGGTTTATTGTATAAAAAATTCTTTAAAAATCAGGTAGAAAGACTTTCATGAAATCTCATTTTTTGAAGTTATTGTCATTTATTGAAAAAAAGATTTATTTTTTGTTTGTTTTTTTGGATTTTTAGCAAAAAATGTTTGTCATACTATGATATGTCGAACTTTAATTTTTTCGGAACAGGATAATTTTTTCGAATCAAACTCGAATTTTAGGTTACTGTCACTTCGAGATTATGAACTTCCACATCAATTTTCTCGAAACTGATTAACTTTTTTCAATCAAACTTTTGTTTTATTTTTATACAGTGATTTCGATTTTATAGGATGCTTTTTCGCTCCCCTGAAAATTCCCATTTTTCTGCGGAAAAAAAATTTTTTGTGATGCTTAAAACGTTCTAAAATCGCGAAAAAAATCAAAAATCGCAATATCCCAAAATTTCTAAATGACAAAGAAAAATTTTCCGAAAAAAGAGAATTTTTCTTTGGTTCGACATATTTAACTTTTTCCAAAATGTGTGTATTTTACTCAATCAAAAAATTCTTAATTCAGCAAAAAAATTGCTTATGAATTCATAATTTTATACTAGTTTTCGCTAGTAATAAGCGTACGTATAAAAAATTTTACCGAATTTTTGAACGAATAGGAAATATTTTTTTCATTTTTGAAAACTGGAATTGACAAATCCAAAGAACGAACAGAAAATATTGTCCGATCGAAAAAAGGTTTCGCAGGTGAAAAGTTCGTATGGGTACGCAACTTTTAGGGGTTATTAAAATTCAATCAGAAAAAAAATTTATTTTGCCTATTTTGTACTGCCACCCCTGCCAACCCTTTAATTAATAATAAATAAGTTCCCATTTGAATTTTTACTAGAAATCGAACAATTTTAGATTAGGTAAATTTTAGAAAAAAGAATAATATTTCGAATTGGAATCAAAAAGAATTGAACTTGTATCAAGGTATCATTGCTACACAAAGGTGTTAAAAATTGAAAAATTTGAAAATTAAAGTGTTTAATATTTAATAATTAGAAATTTGAAATGTTTAAAATTGACAAACTTTAAATCAAAAACTCTGAAACCTTAAGAAAATACAGACTAAAATTTAAAAAATTAGACAAATTCATTAAAAAGGATTTGAAATTGTATGATTTCTAATTCAAAACGTTGAAAATTGAATATTATCAGATTCGAATTTTTTTAATTGGATCATTTCAAATTCAGAGGAATTCAAATTGTCTTATTTCTAATCAAAAGCATTCAAAATCGAATAATTGAAAAATAATAACTTTTCAAATTAAATAATTTTCAATTCGAAGTGATTGAAATATGAAAATTTGAAATTGCAAAATAAATTGAATGTTTCTAAGTCAAAGTTTTTGAAATTTTAGAATTTTAAATTATTATCGCATAAAAAAATTATTATTTAAAATTACATTTTATTAGGCCAGTTTTTCTAAGACCAAAAAATGAATTCACCGTCATTCTCCTGGTTCAAAATGAAAAAATTTGCAATTATAAACTTTTAAAAATGAATTATTCTGAGATAACGTTCAAAATAGAAAATAATTTTAAGTAGAAAACTTGAAAAATTTCTGATACGGAACATTGAAAATTGAACTAATCCAAACTTCATTTGAAAATGAAAAAAATTTTCGTCGCTAAGAATTGTTCTGATTATTTTAAGTAAATTTATTCGTTAGAGAATAAACGAAATTCAAATCCTTAATTATACTTTACAAAATGCAATCATTTTCAATTTAATTGCAAAATTAAAACCTATGAAAGGGAAAAATTGAAAATTTAGTGTTCAACATGAAAATTTGATTTGAACACAAATTTAATTTTTTAAATTTTAAATCGTGTAATTTATAACACTGCTTAGAATTATATTCCATTCTTGAAATTTTCGAATTAAATATTTATTTTAAAAAAATATTACAAAACAAGCTGGCTATATATTTCAATTAATCTAAAAGCTTTGAAAATTATATGCTTTCTAATAGGAAACTTTCAAATTTAATTAATTCAAACTTGAAGCTTAAAAAATTAAATAATTCCAAAATTCGTTAAAGAATTGAAACATTCTTAAATTAGGATCATGAAACCAAGTTGTTAAAAATAATTAATTTTCAATTTGAAGCGGAAAAGACCTGCTGAGGCTTCGGTGGCATAATTCATTAACGCTCTACTCACGGATAGTGGTGTTCCCGGTTCAAATCCGGGGTGAGGCAGATTTTTTCTTGTTCTCCAAAAATTATTTGTCTGAAGTAATCGGCTCAGCATCGAAATTTTTATTAATTTAAGATTATTATTATTATCAATTTACTTATTTGAGTTATGTTGATAGAAGCTAAAAATTAAAAGTAATTGAATGAACAAAACACTTCAAGTTTGTAAATGTGCAAAACACACTTGCTTATTCAGGTTCTTAAAATAAACGTGTAGAGACTAGAGTTTTTAGCACCTAAGGTACTAAAAAGGTAATTCCTAATGGATTTTCTCTGTACGGACGTCATGTACATTCGTTCTTTTTAAAAGGTTATAGCGGTCATAAACGGGCTCGAAACGAGTGATTTTTTTTCATGAAGCCGTTTATAGCCAGAAAAGAAAATTGCTTCACATATAGAGCTTTTTTTATAACATATATGCACATTAAGCTCCTCTATTTATTTTGTAATGCTTTATATATTATATTATATCATATCATATCATATCATATCTTATCATATAATATCATATCATATCATATCATATCATATCATATCATATCATATCATATCATATCATATCATA
>CAKNYM010049078.1:61471-72017 GCA_932195095.1 Andricus curvator
ATATATCATATCATATATCATATCATATATCATATCATATATCATATGATATATCATATCATATATCATATCATATATCATATCATATATCATATCATATATCATATATTATATCATATCATATCATTTCATATCATATCATATCATATATCATTTCATTTCATATCATATCATATCATATATCATATCATATCATATCATATGATATCATATCATATCATATCATATAGCATATCATATCATATATCATATCATATCATATATCATATCATATCATGTCATATCATATCATATCATATAGAATATCATATCATATCATGTAGCATATCATATCATGTAGCATATCATATCATATCATTTCATATCATATCATATCATATCATATCATATTATATTATATTATAATATATTATTATTTACAATGCTGGTAATATACGAGGGGATAATTTGATACATGCATTTTCAAGGCACTGAGAAAATAAAAACAACAAAAAATAAATAAAAAAGAGAAAACTCAAATATGGGACACCTATACCATACTCGATTTTTATTTTTTTTTAATTTTTGTACTAAAAAGGTACAACTTAGGCTAGTGTGCGTGTTCAGATTCTAAAATATTATTTCTGCCCTAATGTAAATAATGATGTTTCATGTAATCAGTTGGATGACCATCCACCACCAAAGTGAACAACAAGCCAAAATCACGAAATTATAAAAAAATGTTATTATATCAAACTAAATTCTTTTTCGGATGAAAATTCAACTTTTTTTGTTATTGAAAAATTGTCTTTTTTATTTAAAAATTTTTCTGTGTTAGTAGAATTTTCATCTTTTTTGGATAAAAATGCAACTGTTTGGTTGAAAATTAACCTTCTTTGCTTGAGGATTCAACTATTTTGTTTAGTGATGCATTCGAGACGATTTCGAGAAAATTCGAGATTTTCTTGATTATTCAGATATTCAGGTGAACTCAAAACTTCATCGAGATCGAGAATCTCAAATAAAAAGTTGCGAGATTCTCGACTCGAGATCTCGAAATTTTTTATTTGAGATTTTCGATCTCCATGAAGTTTTGAGTTCACCTGAACATGTTTCAAAAAAATCTCGAATTTTTTTGAAATCGTCTCGAATGCATCACTAATTTTGTTCAAAATTTATCATTTTTAATTGAAAATTGAACTTCGTTGGTAAAAGTTAAACTACTTTGTTGAAAATTTATGTTTTTGAATGAAGGCTTATCTCTTTGTTTGAAAATTAACTATTTTGTTAAAAATTAATTTTTTTGCTGAAAATTCATATTTTCTGTTTGAAAATTCTATTTTTGTACAGAAAATTTGTCTTTTGGCTTGAATGTTCAACAATTAAAAGGAATTTTTTTTTCTTTCATGATCGAAAAATCTGTATTTGTTAAAAATTCGTCGTTTTGCTTTTAAAATTCATTTTTTTATTAAATTTAATCTTTTTTTATTTAAAAATCAACTATTACACTTTTTTGTAGAGAATTCATCTTTTTAGGTTGAAAATTTGATTATTTTGTTAAAAATTCAAGTATTTTGTTAAAAAGTCATCTTTTATGGTAGAAAAGTCATTTTTCCTTGTTAAAAGAAATAAAAAAATTTGAGAATATAAACTTTGTATTTGAAATATTGTTTCATTCCGATTATAAAAGATTCTATGTTAAAAATATTACAAGAATTAAATTATGGTATTTGAATATTAATAGTCAGTGACAATGAAAAATTGGTCAAACAAAAATCTGGGAATTTTTAAAATGAAGTTTTCAGCCACCCTGCCTAATTCTACCAACAATAACTAGAAAACAGCTAAATGCAATCCATCTTTATATATCTTTCCCATAATATGTTTGACAAAGTGAAATATAACTTCAAATTTAATTAACAATGAAAATTTGAATATATATGACTTCAAGTCAACAATTTATAATTTATATATAACAATATAACAATATATATGTATATAACAATATAACAAGTTATACATAACTTCAACAAGTTTATATATGACTTCTTCAAGCATGAAATCTACCAAATCCCATACAATTTTACATAAACCTACATTATATATTATTGTTAAATGCACTCACTTTATTAAAATTTCATAATTTGAAAAAGTAAATAAAATGATTCGTAAATGAACAATAAAAACCTTATCCTAACTATACTGGACCAAAATTAGTCTTAAAGGTATAAATTTCTTAATTTATTGTCTCTGAAAGCTATATACATCTTTCGAAAATATTTATTACATTTTTATAAATATTTATATGTATAAGTCTTTAGCTACAAAGCATTTATTATCTTAAATAGAAAAAATTTCCATTAGTTTCAAGTCCCACATCTTATTATTTCTGGAAACCATAAGTTACGTACAGTAAGAGGGGAGGGGGGTAAAAATATTTTCTTTATGGTTCGTTTTTTTAATTTCACAATTTCTCAGACTCTGAAAATCCAATACTCACTTATCCTCAATATATTATAAATTTCTGAACTTCAACAGAATCGATTTACAACTTGGGAAAATCCCACAAACATGATTTATGTTCCGCAAGGTAAATGCCGAAAGGGAAAATTCCGAGAAAATTCCCGACATTTGAAGCCGAGCTCGAATCCTTCAGGTTGAAAAACGAATTTAAAAATGGTGAGTGTCATGAAAGCACGTTTTCAATTTTTTTTCAAATATAAACACTGAGAAAATTTTTGTTCGTTTCAAACAAAAAACAAATTGTTTGAATACAGTTTGATGATAACAAATTTTTTATTGAATTAAAAAAGTTATTTGAATTCAATCAAATTTTATTTTATTCAAACTAAATTTATTTGGAATGGACAAAAACTATATTTAAAATAAACAAAAATTTATTTGACCTTATATAGTGAAGAAATAATATGCTTGAGTTTAACAACGTATATGTTTGATTTAAAAAAACTTTGTGTGAATCAAATAAAATTTGTTTAAATCAAAGTTTTTAAATCAAACAAATTTTTGTAATCAAACGAAATTAATTAATTATTCTATATGTGTGTAAAATTTTCTGAGGGGGTTCAATACTGTCTTAAAATTAAATTCTTGATACTGTGTAAATGACCCTTTTAATGCTAACTAAAGAAATTTTCCGTGTGGCGAGAAAGCGGCCTGGCGTCGCCAGGTCTTCGGAAAAGTACCCTGGGGCGCGCACAATGGGGTGAAATCAAAAGACGAGGTTTAAAATGACATTTAGAACGCAATTATGCACCAATTTTAAATTGTTTTAGATTCAGGACTAAATTTTTCAGAAAATGGTGAAAATTTTTGTTTTTTTGTTGGTTTATTTAATTTTTATGTTAATGTAAACCACTTGACATAACTACGATGAAAAACGCTTTTTTGTTTGTCCACAAATGCCTCAAATTTACATTTGTTAATATAATTTGTTTATAAAATGGACAAATAGTAAAAAATGGCAAAATTTTTTCTGAAAACAACATTTTCATTATAATTTAAAAACTAATACAAGAAAAAACTATTTCTTTACGCTTAAAAACGCCTAAAATGTGCATTTGTTTATATAATTTGTTTATAAAATATACAAATATTAAAGCATAATACAATTTGTTCAAAAAACATAATTGGCAATATGATTCCAGCAAGGTCAGAAGAAAAAACGATTTCTTTCCGCGTCAAAACGCCTAAAATGTGCATTTGTATATATAGTTTGTTTATAAAATAAAAAAATATTGATGAGTGGTACAATTTTTTCACAAAACATTATTGGTAATATAATTACAAGACTAGAAGAAAAACGATATGTTTCTGTCTATAAATGTCTGTGCTGTACATGTGTTCATATAATTTGTTTATTAGAATTATTATTATCATTTTATTAGAATTATTCAATCACATTTAATCTTAAATTTTAATGGCCACGTATCATCCTAACGATGAAAGCAAGCAATTTCAGAGCAGAAATATACTTTGAAAACGAATATCTTCTAATGTCGGTTATTTGTTAATACAATTTGTTTATAACTGTTAACTTTACAAGTTAACCATTTTTTTCTTTCTTATACCTCTGTGTATTGAATCCAAGTGAGGAAAGTATATGAAAAATTTTGTCTAGGTGATAAAAAATGAAATTAAAAAAATCGAGACTTTTTTCACTGTTTGCATTAACATAAAAATTGAATAAACAAACAAATAAAAAATCTACCCTTATCATTTTCTGAAAAATTAAGTCCTGAATTTTTCCAAAAAAAGTCTCAAATTGGTGCATAATTGCGGTCGAAATGTCATTTTGAACCTCGTTTTTTGATTTCACCCCACTGTGCGTTGCCAGGTCTTCACAAAAGTACCCTGGGGGAGCACAGTGGGGTGAAATAAAAAACAACGTTCAAAATTACATTTAGAACGCAAATATGCACCGATTTTCGATATATATATATTTTTTTTAATTTGAACTATATTTTCAGAAAATTGTGAGAGAGGATTTTTTATTTTTTTGTTTATTTAATTTTTACGTTAATGCAAACAGCGAAAAAAGTGCCGTTTTTTTTTATTTTCATTTTTTATCTCCTAGACAAAATTTTTCTTATACTTTCCATCAATTGCATTCAATTCACAGAGGTGTGAGAAAGAAAAATTTTACTTGTAAAGTTAATTGTTATAAACAAATTGTAATAACAAATAATCGATATTAGGGAATATTCGTCTTCAAAGTATATTTCTGCTCTAAAATTGTTTGTTTTCTCCTTCAGGATGATACTTGGCCATTAAAATTTAAGATTGAATGTTAGTAATTAATACTATAAAAAAATTTTATAAAGAAATTCACATATAAGGCGTTTTTAAGCAAAAATAAATCGTTTTTCCTTCTGACCTTGCTTCAATTATATTTTCAATAATTTTTCATGAAATAATTTGGCTATACATTAATATTCATTTATTTTATAAACAAATTATCTAAACAAATGCACATTTTAGACGTTTTAAGCGAAATGAAATCGTATTTTCTTTTATTATTTTTTAAACTATATTAACGATGAATTTTCTAAATAGAATTTTGCCATGCCTCACTATTTGTTTATTTAATAAAAAAATTAGGTAAACAAATGCACATCCTAGGCAGAAAAAAATCGTTCTTTCATCTAGTCTTGTTAAAATTATATTGCGAATGATGTTCTTTGACAAAATTTTGTAATAAAATGTAATTCGTCAAGTTAATAAACAAATTATATAAAAAATACACATCCTAAGCGTTTATAAGCAGAAAAACAATTTTCTTTCTTTTAGTCTTGTTGAAATTATGTCGGCAATGTGTTTAACATGAACTCTTGTTAAACAATAGAATGTATGAAATTTATAAACAATTTAAATTTGTTTATTTGGTAATTGTTTTCTCTCAAATTACCTCGTCAATAATGAATGAAAAAAAGGGACATAAAAATATAAGAATGCCGCTATTGTTCTGTTATCTCAATATAAATACGATAAAATCGCTTACTTTTTGTGCACAAATGCCTAAAATTTACATTTGTACATATAATTTGTTTATCAAAAAAACAGATAGTGAAAACGTGGCAAAAATTTTCTGGAAACATCTTTAGAAATATAATGTCAACGCCTGAAATGTGCATTTTTTTATATAATTTGTTTATAAAATAAACAAGTATTAATTCATAGAAAATTTTTTTTTTCAGATAACATCATTGGCTATATAATTTCAGCAAGGGCAGAAGAAACAATTATTTCTTTCCACCTAAAAACCCCTTATATTTAAATTTGTTCATAAAATAAACAAATATTAATGAATGGTAAAATTTTTTCAGAAAACATCATTGGTAATATAATTACCAAGAAATGTCAGATCAGAAATATACTTTGAAGACGAATATGCCCTAATGTTGATTATTTGTTAACACTATTTGTTCATAACAATTAACTTTACAATTTCACAATTTTTTCTTTTTTATATCTCTGTGCATTGAATCCAAGTGACGGTAAGTATAAGAAAAATTTTGTCTAGGAGATAAAAACTGAAATTAAAAAAATCTACACTTTTTTCGCTGTTTGCATTAACATACAAATTAAATAAATAAATAAAAAATCTACTCTGAACATTTTCTGAAAAATTGAGTTTTGAATTTTCAAAAAAAAAAAATTTGAAATTGACGAATAATTGCGTTCTAAATGTTATTTTGGACCTCGTTTTTTTATTTCACCCCACTGTGGGCGGCGGAGTCCGCCAGGCCTCGGCGACACCACTGACTTAAATTAATTAATTTCGAAGCGAATCTAATTATGCTAAGTATGATGCATTTTATAGATTCCACAATAATGGATGCATCAGCTTCCCAATATAATATATATGTTGATTACAAATAGCTCTCAGTCTATAATAAAGGGGTCAACCGCATCATTTATTCTTGGTAACTGACATTTCCTGTCTGCTTCTATTTTGAAAATAATTTCATTAAGCTCGAAACTAATATATCCGATTCACCCTTTATTTAATATTTTGTTTCAGGCTGCAGTTTTCGATGAAATCGACTTAACGGACTTGAAATTTACGGAATGCAATATTAGGAGTGCTGCTCACACTTTCCAGGTAAGAAATTATCTCAAAATAAATAAATAAGGCTTATTTTTATAAGGCTTATAACACTAGTCTACAAATTAAAAAAAAAAATTATATTTAGTGACGCTATATTTTTTCAATGCATTTTGGGAAAACACCGTTAAGTGCAAAATGAACGAAGCCGAGAAAATCGACGAAAACTGTTCGAATCTTAATTTGCCTGTATCGCGGATTCTTATTCATTTTCTGCATTTTTTGTTGTTGTTCTTGACTAATTTTCATACGATCTTTTCATTTTTGCAAGAAAAATTGTTAAAAAATGTTGATTAATTATCTAAAATACAGTTAACGGTGTTGTCTGGGATGCTGAAATTCGAGAAAACGCCGTAACGGGCAGTTACGGCTCTCTTCGAATTACGGACCTCAGAAATAGGCCTGCCGTGATTTGAGAGAACGCCGTTCACGGCAAAAGAATATAATAACTAATAATAAGTACAGTTACGGCGTTTCTCGAATCACAAAAATTTTTTCTCGGGGTTCGATGATTCCGGAGAACGCCGTAAGCACTTACGGACCTCTCCGAAATCACGAAGGCTCAAAATCGCCTCCCAATAATTTTGGTAAATTCCGTAACTGCCCGTTACGGCGTTTTCTCGAATTTTGACGTCTCGTATTTAGTCGTCTCTGATTTACGCCTGCAGTTAACGGTCAGTTACGGCGCTATCTCAAAACACAACTCGCCAATCTTTGCAGTTAATGGTGTTTTCCAAAAATTATGCAATAATTATTTTTAAAGTTATTAAGAATTTTAAAAAATTATTTTAATAGTCAGGTGTATCTTTTTTTCACGATTCCAACGATATGAAAAACTCATTTTTCGATTGTTTGCAGTTAACGGTGTTTTTCCAAATCGCGGCAGAAATGCTCTCGAGAGATATGCTGCATTTAGAATGAGCATTTAAGAGAATTTGAAGCATTTATTTTTTAAACAAAACTAAAGTTGAAGTTAATTTTATTATTATGGTTAAAAATCGCAACTATTTGTTTGAAAATCAATCTGTTTTGGTTGAGGATTCAAACTATTTTGTTGAAAATTTATCTTTTTTTCTTTAATTCGACTATTCTTGGTATAAAATTAAAATCCTTTTTCGTTGAAATATCACGTTTTTCGTTGAAAATTCAGCTTTTTTGGTTGATGATTCATCATTTTAGTTGAAAATTCGTCTTTTTCGATAGAAAATGATTCTTATTGGTTAAAATTGAATTTTTCTGATTGATAATAATTTAACTATTTGACTGAAAATTAAACAACCTTTTTCAAATGTATACTGTTTGGTTGAAAAGTAAACTATTTTGTTGAAAATTTGTTTTTTTTTGGTTGAAAATTCCTTTTAAAATTCAAATATTTGTTTGAAAAATCGTGTACTTTGTTGTATATTCATCTATTTTGATGGAAAATTCATCTTATTGGTTGAAAATTGTTTTTTTACTCTATTGTATTTTATTGAAGATTTGAATTTTGTAAGAGAATATTTAATCTTCTTGGCCAATAATTCATCTTTTTGGTTTAAAATCAGTTTTTTCTTATTTATAATTAATTGTTTTAACTAAAAATGTAACTGTTCCACTTTTTGTCGAAAATTTACCTTTCTGATAGAAATGTATCGTTCTTAGTTAAAAATTATACTATTTCGTTGAAAATTTATTTTAATTTTATTGAAAATTAATTTTTGTACTGAAAATTTAACTATTCTATCTTTATTTGAAAATTTATCAGTTTTAGGTAAAAATTAAACTCTTTGTTGATAATCAGTCTTTTTTTGGTAGAAGAGTTCTCTCATTAGTTGAAACTTCATCTTTTTGGTTGAAAATTTATTTCTTTGGTTAAAAATGTATTTCTTTGGTTGAAAATTTAACTATTTTGTTGAAAATTCGTTTCTTTTTTGATAGAAAATTTATTTTACTAACTGAAAATTTAACTATTTTATTTTTGCTAGAAATTTTATCTTTTCAGTTGAAAATTCATAAATTTGGTTCAAAATTGAATTTTTTTTAGTTGAAGATTCATCATTTCAGTTAAAAATTCACTTTAGCTATTCCATTTTGTGTGGAAAATTTACCTTTTTTGATAGAAATGTAATTTTTTCCGTTGCAAAATTATCTGTTTTGTAGAAATTTAACTATTCTATTTTTTTTAGGAATTCATTTCTTTTGTTGAAAAAAAACTATTTAGTGGAAAATTAATTTTTGTTGTTAATAGAAAATTCATGTTTTGAGTTGAAAATTCCACTATTTTTTCAAAAATTCATATTGTGATTAAAAATTAATTTCTTTGGTTGAAAATTCGTTTCTTTTTAGTTGAAAATTAATTTGTTTAACTGACGATGTAACTGTTCCAGTTTTGTTTGAAAATTTAAATTTTTAGATGAAAATTAATTAATTTTGCTGGAAACTCGTTTTTTTATTTAAAATTTACTTTTCTAACTGCAAATTGAACTATTATATTCTTGGTTTGTAAATTTATCTTTTTTAGTTGAAAATTTATATATTTTATTGAAAATGTATCTTTTTTGGTAGAAAATTCATCTTTTGGGTGTAAAATTGAATTATTTTGTTGAAAATTCATTTTTTTTGTTGAAAATTGGTTGTTTGAACTGAAAATTGAATTCTTCTATTTTTTGTTTAAAAAATCATTTTTTGCATGAAAAAAAAAAAACCATTTTTTTGACAATTTTTTTTTTGTTGAACATTTATTTTTCTAACATTTTACCTATTTTAATTTTGAATGAGAATTGATCTTTGTTAGATGAAAATTCATGTACTTCGTTGAAAATGTGTGTTTTTTAGTAGAAAATTCATCTTTTGGGTTGAAAATTCAACTAACTAGTTGGTTAACAATTCATATTTTGTTATTGAAGATTCATCATTTTAGTTAAAAATTTATTTCTTTGGTTAAAAATGTATTTTTTTGACTTGAAAACACAACTAAAAAGTGTTTAAAATATCACAGAATCATTTGCCACTAAAATAAGTTGTTTTTCGAAGAGAATAAGACGACACGTATCTTACCGGTTTGCTGCGAAATTTTTTTTACGAATTTCTGATTTGGATAGAAATTCTCGTCCTTTTTCGAAATCCGTTGGAACATTTTTTTAAATTTCAAAATTGACAAAATGGCGGTGGTTTTTCTGAAAATATTCAAAGTGAGTTTACTCAAAACCCCCACCGTTTTTTATTTTTTTTCTAGATTTCTCCTAATGTAAATAACATGTAATGTAAATCAGAAAAAAATTTCTTGGACCAAAAAAAAAAAGGGTTTTTTTGGATTTACATGAAAATCCAACTACTTGGTTGAAAGTTGAACTATTTTGTTAAAAAATCATTTTATTGGCTGAAACTTACACTATTTTGCTCAAAATCCCTTTTTTTGGTTTTCAAAATTAATTTTTTTATTGATAATTCCTAAACATTTCATTTTTTGATAAAAATTATTCGTTTTTAGGTGGAAATTCAACTTTGAAAATTGATATATTTTTATGTAAATTTGTCTTTTTTGGTAGAAAATTAATCTTCTTGGTTGAAAATTCAACTACTTGGTTGCAAGTTGAACTACTTTGTCAGAAATTAATTTTATTGGCTGCGGATTTAACTATTTTGCTCAAAATTTGTTTTTCTTTTGTTTGCAAAATTATTTTTTCAACTAAAAATTTCTAACTATTCCATTTTTGGTTGAAAACTGATCGTTTTCAGACGAAAATTCAACTATTTGTTCAAAATTAATGTATTTTGATGAAAATTCCACTTTTTTCGTAGAAAAATAATCTTTTTGATTGAAAATTTAACTACTTGGTTTAAAATTATATCTACTCTGGTAAAAATTCATTTTATTGACTGAAAAATTAACTATTTTGCTCAATTTTTTTTTTCAAAATAAATTTTTTTACTTACAAATTTCTAACTATTCCATTTTTCTTT
>CAKNYM010049078.1:72027-96325 GCA_932195095.1 Andricus curvator
ATTTGTTCGAAATTAATGTATTTTGATGAAAATTCCACTTTTTTGGTAGAAAAATAATCTTTTTGATTGAAAATTTAACTACTTGGTTTAAAATTATATCTACTCTGGTAAAAACTCATTTTATTGACTGAAAAATTAACTATTTTGCTCAAATTTTTTTTTCAAATAAATTTTTTTACTTACAAATTTCTAACTATTCCATTTTTCTTTGAAAATTGATAGTCATCAGATGAAAATTCAACTATTTGTTCAAAATTGATGTATTTTTATATAAATCTGTATTTTATGGTAGAAAATTAATCTTCTTGATTGAAAATTCAACTACTTGGTTGAAAGTTAAATGACTTTGTTAAAAATTCATTTTATTGGTGGACGATCCATCTCTTTGGTTGAAAATTTAACTATTTTTTTGAAAAAACCTTTTTGTGGGGGGGGGGCAATAAATGTTTTGAACTGCAAATTTAACTATTTCATTTTTGGTTAAAAATAGATCGTTTTTAGATGAAAATTCAACTATTTGTTCGAAATTGATTTATTTTAATGTAAATTCCACTTTTTTTGTAGAAAATTAATCTTTTTGATTGAAAATTCAACTACTTGGTTGAAAGTTTATCAACTTTGTAAAAAATTAATTTTATTGGCTGAAGATTTAACTATTTTGCTCAAAATTTGTTTTTCTTTTGTTGGCAAAATTAATTTTTTTTAACTAAAAATATCTAACTATTCCATTTTTGGTTGAAAACTGATCGTTTTCAGACGAAAATTCAACTATTTGTTCAAAATTAATGTATTTTCATGAAAATTTCACATTTTTGGTAGAAAAATAATCTTGTTGATTGAAAATTTAAATATTCGGTTTAAAATTTGATCTACTTTGGTAAAAATTGATTTTATTGGCTGAAAAGTTAACTATTTTGCTGAAACTAATTTTTTTTTTAAATAATTTTTTTCAACTGAAAATTTCTAACTATTCCATTTTTGTTTGAAAATTGATAGTCATCAGATGAAAATTCAACTATTTGTTCAAAATTGATGTATTTTGATGTAAATTCGTCTTTTTTGGTAGAAAATTAATCTTCTTGATTGAAAATTCAACTACTTGGTTGAAAGTTAAATTACTTTCTTAAAAATTCATTTTATTGGTTGAATATCCATCTCTGGTTGAAAATTTAACTATTTTTTTGAAAAAAACTATTGTTTTTTTTTGGGGGGGGGGGTAAAAATAAATTTTTTGAACTGAAAATTTAACTATTTTATTTTTGGTTGAAAATAGATAATTTTTAAAGAAAAATTCAACTATTCGTTCGAAATTGATGTATTTTGATGTTAGTTCCTCTTTTTTGGTAGAAAATCAATCTTGTTGATTAAAAATTGAACTACTTGGTTGAAAGTTTATCTACTTTGGTAAAAATTCATTTTATTGGCTGAAGATTGAACTATTTTGCACAAAATTAGTTGTTTTTTTTCTTTACAAAATTAATTTTTTTAATTCTTACTATTCCACTTTTAGTTTAAAATTGATAGTCATCAGATGAAAATTCAACGATTTGTTAAAAATTTATGTAATTTGGTGTAAATTTGTCTTTTTTGGTACAAAATTAATCTTCTTGATTGAAAATTCAACTTCTTAGTTGAAATTTGAAGAACTTTTTTCAAAATTCATTTTATTGGTTGAATATCTATCTCTTTAGTTGAAAATTGAACTATTTTGTTGAAAAAATTGTTTTTTTTTGTTGAAAATAAATTTGTTGAACTGCAGATTTAACTATTCCATTTTTGGTTGAGAATTGATCGTTTTTAGATGAAAATTCAGCTATTTGTTCAAAATTGATGTATTTTAATGTAAATTTGCCTTTCTTGGTAGAAAATTAAATTCAACTACTTGGTTGAAAGTTGAACTACTTTATCAAAAATTAATTTTATTGGTTGAAGATCCATCTCTTCATAAAATAAACTATTAGTGATACATAGTAAAGTTTTTCTAGAAAACATCATCGGCAATATAATTCCAACAAGATTAGAAGAAAAATGTATTTCTTTTCGCTTAAAAACGCCTAAAATGTGCATTTACTTATATAATTTGTTTATAAAATAAACCAATAATGATAAATTAAAAAATTGTTTAGAAAACATGATTGGTAGTATAATTACAACAAGACTAGAAGAAAAAACAATTTCATTCTGCCTATAAATGTCTGCGATGTGCTATTGTTTATATAATTTGTTTATAAAATTAATTAATAACATCCGATCTTGAATTTCAATAGCCACATATCATTCTTACGATAAAAGCAAGGATATTCAGAGCAGAAACATACTTTGAAGACGAATAACCGCTAATGTCGATTATTTGTTATTACAATTTGTTTATAACAGATAACTTCACAAATTGAATTTTTTTCTTTTTTATAACTCTGTGCATTAAATTCAAGTGACGGGAAGTATAAGAAACAAATTTTCTAGATATAAAATACGAAATTAAAAAAATCGACATTTTTCCCGCTGTTTACACTAACAAAAATCAAATAAACAAAAAAGTCAGAAATTGTCTCACACCAATCTTTGAAACTTGAACAATTTAGTCCTAAATTTTTCAAAAAAAAATCTAAACTCGGTGCATAATTGTGTTCTAAATGTAATTTTCAAAATAAAAAATCCTTGTATTTAAAACAATATATTGTTTAAAATAAGAGTGTAATTTTCTCGGGAGAATTTTTCCTCGACTTTTTTTATTTTCACCCATAAAATTTGCATGACAGTCCTCATCGCACGGATACGGAACAAAAGTTTCGAGGATGTTAGAAAAGCTGTTTAAGCCGTAATAAAACCACGTGGACTCTTTCAGTCATAAAGCGCACAATATTAAACACAATCAAGGAGTCTCGGTGACGTATCTGAGGTTTATTGGATAGATGAGAAATGTGAAAAAAGGAAATAAAAACGTTTATCTCGGATTTCCTTAATACCTTCTTTACAGAAGGAGGATAGATGATAAAGAAGTAATTAAACTCCTTTTTAATCGAAACTTGCACGAGTAAAATTCAGTTAAATTTTAAGTCAACTTTTCCTTATACACTTCCCACAGAAGCTTATTTTTCATCCTTTTATTTATATTTTTTTCGAATATATCGTTCAACTCTAAAAATCATTTAGAAATAAATTATAATAATTATTAGGGAACGTCCAGTAATTATGGAAGAATTATCTTTGAAATTTTAGACCTTCCCCCCCCCCCCTTCTTATGTAAGATTTTATATTTCTAATAAGTATTATTATTATAGATTAGCAGTTCGAACTCGAAAGTTCATTGCCTCATCTACCCGAGACCGCCACACATCTCTGTCTTGTGCATTCTCCATCCAGTTTAAGTAATCATGTCCTAGTTCTTTTAGATCATCCCTTACATTTTTCTCCCATCTGTTTCTCGGTCTGCCTAGGGGTCTCTTACCAGTCTCCCTCTTAAAACTTGCGCCACTGTTCTTTCATTGCCCATTCTTGCTACATGCCCCGCCCATCTTAATTTACGCGCTTTCATTACTCTATTAATATTTGCTGACCCGTAGAGAGCGTGCAGCTCATCATTATGCAGTTTTCTCCACTCGCCGGTCTCTCCGTCCCTTTTTGGACCATAGATTTTTCTAAGTACTTTATTCTCGAAAACTCTAAACCTATTCTCTTCTCCCTTCGTCAGCGCCCACGTTTCACACCCGTACATGACGACCGGCATTATTATCGTTTTGTAAATTCTTACTTTGATGTTTCTAGATAGCGATCGCGATTTTAGTAGCGTGTTTGCTGCATAATAGCACCCATTGCCAGCGTGTAGCCGCGCATTGATTTCCGTTTTAATCTTATTTTCGCTAGTTATAATAGACCCGAGGTATTTAAACTCGTTAACCCTTTCAAATTTCATATTTCCGGCCATTAGATCCCCGTCTTGATTACTTTGTCCGGACCTGACGACGGTCATATATTTTGTCTTCGATTCGCTAACTTCCAAGCCAATCTCTTTGGCTTTTGCGATCAAGATTTCTGCATTTTTAGCTACCGTTTCTTTATCATCCCCTAGTACGTCGAGATCATCCGCATATCCAAGAATTTGTATTACCCCATTGAGGGTAGCACCGGTCGGATTCGCCTGCACTTGCCTAACCACGTATTCTAAAACTAAGTTAAAAAGGACGCACGAAAGTGCATCGCCCTGTTTCAGGCCATCGCGGATCGAAAACTCTTCAGATAAACTACCGTTTACGCGTATTCTACCCTTACTGCCGCTTAAGCAAATTTCGATAAGTCTAACCAATTTTCTTGGCACACCCAAGAACTCTAGGATCCAGTACATTCGCGCGCGTATAATAGAGTCGTAAGCTTTTTTAAAATCGATAAATAGCTGATGTACTGCTTCATTAAATTCCCATTTCTTTTCTAACAGTTGTCTAATTGTAAACATTTGATCGCTTGTAGATCGGTTTCGGCGGAATCCACACTGGTAATCCCCAATGATGTCCTCGGCAAAAGGAGTTAGTCTACTTAGGATAACATTAGACAGGATCTTGTAGCACGAAGGCACAAGTGAAATTCCCCGATAGTTGTTACAGTTAGTTTTATCGCCTTTTTTAAAGATGGGAATAATGATAAGAGGTATTCCATTCTTCCGGCATGCGTTCTGTTTTCCAAACTGCGCGTATCAATTTACAAATTTGCCTTGTGAGGCAAGGGCCTCCATTTTTTATCAGTTCTGACGGTAGGTCATCGATGCCCGCGGCTTTGTTATTTTTCAATTTCTTTATGGCCATTTCTATTTCTATATCAGTAGGATCGTTAATTAGTAGATCAGCAGTGTCGATTTCGCCGAGATTACCTTCAACGGGGGCTTCGCGTACATTTAATAGTTTATCGAAATAATCTTTCCATAAATTCAGTCTCTCTGTCGCATAGGCTACTAGATTGCCATTTTCGTCCCTCATTACTTCCGTTCTAATTTGAAAGCCTTTCTTTATAAAATTGATTCCCCTGTACATCTCACGCGGGTTATTTTGTTTATTATGCGCTTCTATTGCTAGTATTTTATTCTTTTCCCACTCCCTTTTCTTGGATCTATAGAGCCTATTTGTACTTTTGCTAATGTCGAGATATTTCTTATGTGTTTGATCGCACTTATTTTGTAAACTACTTAGTCTGGCCTTCCGACGTTTCTCAAACCAGAGTTTGCACTCTTCGTCAAACCATGGTTTGCTTTTGGTTACTTTCTTAAAACCTATCGTAAGTTTCGCGGCTGCCTTTATCGCCTTTTTCGTATTGCTCCACAGGGTTTCCGGGTCCTCCTCGTGATTATTGTTATCGTCTCCCTGTTCTTGGAGAGCGTCGAAACTATTAGAAATCTCAACTTGGTAATTTAATGTTTCTGTTGCTGTTTTGAACTTATCTATATTGAAACGAGCTGTTGGCTCTGTGCGGCTTGTTTTCTTACTTAACGCTAGCCTAGATCTTAGTTTTACTATCACGAGAAAATGGTCTGAATTTAAATCCGCTCCCCTATACGATCTTATATCGAGAATGTTTGTATGACGTCTTCTGTCTATTAGAACGTGATCAATCTGATTGTGAGTATTACCATCTGGTGATGTCCAGGTGGCCTTATGTATATTTTTATGCTTGAAATATGTGCTTTTGACAACGAGGTTCTTTGAAGCTGCAAAGTTTATTACTCTGGTTCCATTATCATTACTGACGTCATGCAAACTTTCTGATCCTATTGTAGGCCTATACATTGGTTCTTTTCCAATTTTCGCGTTGAAATCCCCCAATACTATTTTCGCGTCAAACGTTGAGAACTTGTCAAAAACCTGCTCGATTGTTTCATAAAAAAGATCTTTAGTGTCTTCGTCTTTGTCCTCGGTGGGGCAGTGCACATTGATTAATACGTGTTTGCTGAAATTACCCTTTAGTACAATGTATGATAACCGGTCGTTAATGAATTGCATGTCGATAAGTGCTTGCGAAATTCGTTTATTAATAAGAAAACCAGTCCCCAGTCTTTGCCCCTTAGCTCCTCCCCAGTGCAAAGTATAGTTATCCCTAGAAATTGACGCGAAATCGCCCGACCAGCAGGTTTCTTGAAGTGCTATTACGTCAGTTTTGTATTCAATTGCTATCTTAATGAGTTCGCTAAATCGGCCAGTTTTTAGACTACGCGCGTTTAGAGTTCCCACCCTTAGATCTTTAACTGTAGTTTTTTGTTTTTGCAAGTTAGCCATGATAGTTTCAAGATAATCCGCACGTTAGGATCCTATTCCGATCGTAGGTGAGTTCACTGTCCCAGGAGTGATAACCCCCATACCTCCCTAGGTCTAAGTATGGGAACTTTCCGACTCTGACAAGGACCATGTCAACTTGTCGTCAGACACATTACAGTTTCATCCGCGTACCCTAACGTCCCCCTGCAAGGCAGCGCGCCTACTGGCATCAATACCCCTTTGGCCCTATGCAGGCGAATCATTCCACACATCCCTTGCGGGCAGTGTCATCGCTGCAGTGTCCAATGGGCAGCAGGATTTTTCCCTTACAAGATTTTTAGTTTTGGTTCGGGTATAGTTTCTAGGTGGGTACACGCGGCACCTTGACTTGCCAAAACCCACCCATTGTGTATGAACGCGAATGGGTGGGTCCCCCCAAGCCATGGTTGTCGTGTACCTATTTTTTACCAGTGCTAGATTCACCACACCCACGACTGGCTCCTATCGGCTGTCCGCGACTGCTTATTCTCGTATTCGCAGTTAACCTTGGGGGGCTGTTCAGCCTTACGGGCCGTTCCTCTATCCGCAACCTGAGGACGCGCTACGTAGTGGTGATAGGAAACCCACCGAGTAGTCTAATAAGTATACAATAAAAAATATATTAATTCTTTTTACCTACAGTGAACGCCCATTTATTCCAAGGGCCGAGAAACGTAAACATTCGGATATTCCAAGTCTGCAGGGGCCCCCACCTCTACCGCGATTCGTGGGGTGATTTTGTCAAGTGACGTTCATTGGCTGCCGGGAGAGTGGTGGCAGGTGAAAGGGCGTCGCCACTTGGAATATCCAAGCGGGAGAGACTTGGAATAAGTAAGCCGTGGAATAAGTGAGCCTTGGAATAAGTGAGAGTTCACTGTACTTTCAAGGGATTTTAAGAGATTTAGAAATAGTGTAAAATAAGTCGCAGAATTTCAAAGATTTTTTTATAGATTTCATATGATACCGAAGTATTTTAACGAATTTTAAATTATAGCAGGGGATTTTAATGGGATTTAGAAGATTTGAAGGGATATAAAGAGATTTCATAAGATTTTAAAAGGTTTCAGGACAAACAACGTTAAAATTCAACACAAAAGCAGTTCAATTTGCAATCCAAGAAGAAGATTTTTTTAGAAAACAATTGAATTTTGAAACCTAAAAGCTGATTTTTCAACAAACAAATTCATTTTCAACCAAGAAAGATGGCTTTCCTACCATAAAAGATGGATTTTCTACCAAAAGACGAATTTTTAACCAATTAAATTAAACGAAAAAAAAAAAGAAATTAAAAAAAAATTAAATCCTCAAACAAATAGATGAATTTTCAATCAAGAAAAATTAGTTTTAAAGCAAATAGTTGAAGTTTCAACTAAAAAGGATATTTTTTTAACCAAAAATGGAATCGTCATATTTGCAGTTTGAAACATTAATTTTCAACGAAGAACACGAATTTTCCAAGAAAAACGATTTTTTTGATCAAATAGTTGAATCCTCGACCAAAAAAATGAATTTTCAACAAATAAGATCAATTTCACCCAAAAAATCGAATTTTCAACAAGACATGAAAATTCTACTACTTGGAAATGTATCCTTACATTTCCAAGCAAAAATCGAGTAGTTAAATTTTCAGTTAAAAAAGTTAATTAAAAACCAACAAAAAAACGAATTTTCGAAAAAAAACTAGTTCAACTTTGAACCAAGTAATTGAATTTTCAACCAAAAAAGATAAATGTTTAAACAAATGGTTAAATTTTTAACTAGAAAGATGAATTTGCCATTAAGAAGATTAATGTTTTATCAAAAAATACGAATACGAAGTTTTCACAAAATACATCAATTTTCAATAAAATTGTTGAATTTTAAAGCCAAAAGGATCAATTATCTACAAAACATTTGAATTTACAATCCAAAAATGTGATTTTTCGAAAAAAAAGATATTTTCCTACCAAATAGTTAAATTTTTATAAAAGTAATTTAATTTTTAACAAAAAAGTTCAAAATTCAAACCAAAAAATTATTTTTTAACCAAGAAGATTAACTCTCTATTGAAAAGACGGATTTTTAACAAAATACATGAATTTTCAACCAAAAAAGATCAATATTCAACCAAAAATTGAATAGTTAAATTTTCATTTTAAAAAATTAATTATCAGCCAACATAAAACGAATTTTCAACAAAAAAGTTGAAATTTCAACCAAAGGGATAAAGAAGAAGATGAATTTTCTAAAAACGGAATAGTTCAATTTTCAACCAAAGAGGTGAATCTTCAAAAAAAAAAATTTAACAAAGTAGTTAAGCTTTTAACGCAGTAGTTGAACTTTCAAACAAAAAGCTGCATTTTTAAACAAATAGTTAAATTTTCAACCAAAATGATTGATTGTCGACCAGGAAGATTAATGTTCTACCAAAAAGATGAATTTTTAACAAAATACATCAATTTTCAAAAAAATAGCTGAATTTTGATGCCAAAAAGATTAATTATCCACAAAACAATTAAATTTTCATCCAGGAAATATGATTTTTGAACAAAAAAGTTAATTCTATACCAAATAATTAAATTTCCATAAAAATCGTTTAATTTTTAACGAAATAGTTGAATTTTCAACCAAAAATGTAAATTTTGAATAAACAAGTTAATTTCCAACCACACAATTGAATTTTATATTAAATTGTTACATTTTCAAGTCAAAAGACGACTTTTTTACAAAACATTTCAAATTTCAGCCCGAAAATATGATTTTTTAACAAAAAAGTTGAATTCTCAACGAAAAATGTTATAGATGATATTTCTACCAAAAAAGATTTTAATTTAAAAAATAGTTGAATTCAACCAAAAATGACGAATTTTCAACCAAAGGGTTAAATCCTCAACCAAAATAGATTCATTTTCAAACAAAAGGTGCATTTTAAATCATAAAGGGTGATTTACCAACCAAGAAGATTAAGTTTCTACCAAAAAAGCCGATTTTTCGAAAAATACATAAATTTTCAACCAAATAGTTAAAAAAAATTTCAACTGAAAAAGATTAATTTACAATTGAAAATATCAATTTTCAACCGAAAATGGAAAAATTACTATTTTAGTTGAAAACATTAATTTTTGAACCCAAAAAAAAACGAATTTTTAACAGAATAGTTCAATTTACAACTAAAGAGATAAATTTTCAAATATATGTATTGATGAATCTTCAAAAAAATAAAAAATGAATTTTTATCAAAAGAGTTCAACACTCAACTTGAAAGATGATTTTTCAACCAAGAAGATTAATTATTTACCAAAAAGACGAATTTTCAACACCATACCTGAATTTTGAACCAAAAAATATCAATTTTTAACTCAAAGTAGAATTAGTTAAATTTTTAGTAAAAAAAAATTTTCAACCAACAAAAAATAATTTAAAATGAAACAGTTACATTTTCAACCAAAGGGATAAATTTTCAACTAAATAGATGAATCTTAAAAAAAATGAATTTTTAACAAGAGTTTAACATTCAACCCAAAAGATGATTTTTCAACCAAGAAGATTAATTTTATAAAAATGAAGTAATTCAAAAATATAATAGTAGACGTTTCAACCAAAAACAGTTGGATTTTCTTATTCGGTTCTATTAATTTATTTCGCATTTAGGCGAAAAAACGAGAAAAAGGGGGATTTTTATAAAAACCGAGGAAAGAAAGAATTTTTTAAAAAAGGAAAAAATAAGGAAATAGGGGAAAGAGTTCAAACTTATTAAGTAATTAATTAGTTGTACCATTGGAAGGCCATCTTTCGCAAAATTCGCAAGCTTTGTTCAAATTTATCATCATAAAACGTACTAAACTTTTGGCGTGCCCCCCCCCCTCCTCTTAAATTGGATACAAAGTTTCTGAACGTCCCTAATTAACCCTAATTAACCCTAATTACTGGACGCTCCCTTATCAGTGTCAAACTACGAAAATCCTTAAGGGGATTACAACGACTCGGGTTTTCGCCACATACATAATACGTCTACGAGGATGCATTATTTAATGTAATATTTGAACCACATAATCTAAAGTCAATTTCACTCGCGCGATCAGAGCGTTTTTTTCGAAAAAAAATTTTGTTTTTTTGTTTTTTGTAATTGAAAATTGAGCGTTCTTTTGCACCTGTAAAATGCAACGCGCCAGCTAACACTGTGTGCCGGGCTGCAGTCACCCGGTCTAGTTTCAAGACAAATAAAAGCTCATAGTAATATATGATAATATACTATAATACGATAATAAAAATAAATAATGATAACATATAATGATAATTTTTCGAAAATATATATAATATATCCTTCTTTTTGCCGGTAAGGAAATTATTTTTTCCTTACCGTCAAACCAACTTAAAAATTATCATTATATGTTATTATTATTTATTTTTATTATTGCATTATAGTGTATTGTTATATTATGTATTACTATAAGTATATAGTCTAATACTGAAGCAATTAAATAATTTTTTTATAAATAAAATAGAAAATAAAAAATAAACAATATATCGTAACACAAATATAACTATATAAATGCAACAAGTTTCAAAGGGTGAATATAAAATTGGAACAGTTATAAAATATAGTTCTAGTGAGTTAAAAAAAAAATATTAGAAGGTGAACACTTTTTAATTGAAATGTACAAAGTTAAATAGTAAAAAAATAGAATATTCCAAGTTCATCAAGTGTGTTTAGTAGTCTCAAAATTTATTTCCAAATCTTACTAATAACAAATTTATTAATGTTTATCAGACTGATTTCAAACTAAAATATTTAAGATTTGTATAAAGCTGTAAATCTAAAATTATGCTTTTCGACGAAATTTATATTTTTGAGCAAAAATTCAGTAGTTTGATACTCTGTATATTGTACAAAAATATTATATTACATTAAATTAATTCTGAAGTGAAGATAACAATTTTCATCAATTATCAAAAATATTTTCCTTGCTTTTTTCTCTATTATTTCAGATAATAGATACTATAAAATGCAAACATGAATTAATAATAATTTTATATATTAATAAAAAAATTCCGTGAGAAAAAAGATAATAATCGCGCGCGTGTTTCTTTTCTATTTATTCAAGACGGTCTATTATGGCGCTGAATAGAAGCGATTTTTTTTGTATGGTCAAACGGTAGTCTGGACAAGCAAATCTAAATGATGAGAAAAAAATTCTTTATTTTTAATGTACATTTTTCATTTTTTAGAAAAATTGCTGGTCCTGATAGGCTAGACAGCACCCCGATTAAGGCCCGAAAAGACTGACTAGATGATGAGGAAAAAAATTAATTTTTTTTAAAGTTCATTTTTCATTTTTAATACTTTTAAACATTCTGGCTCTTTTTAGAAATGTGCTAGCCAGCTCCCGGTTAGGGCCCGAAAAGACCGTCTAGATTAGACGGTCTAGACAAAGCCCTAACTGGACGAAAGTCTGCCTCTATAATTTTCTACACATGCAATTAAAAATAATCTTATTACAAATTAATACTCTCTTTAGGAAATTTTTATTCATTAAAAACTACATTTAATCTGATTATGAAAAAGAAGGAATTTATTCCCTTTGATAAAAAAGCCAAGCCTCAAAGAATTTTTATCTGATGCTGCCTATTTCAGCCAAACCCAAGAAAGTGGAAAACGGAAGATAATGCAAAATTTCATTTAAATTTCAACATTTCGGAAAATGTGAATGAAAGACTTTTTTCTACTGGTATGAGTAAAGTTATTCAAGAGATATTTTTCTCCACCCCTTTACCGCTTTTCTCTTGAGTCATCCCCTTCTATGAGAAGCTTTATGACAAAAGAAGAGCTTTGACAACCTCCAACATAGTGTGCTTTACCTTTTTTATTTTTTTATTTTTCTGGCTGTTTTTTTAGTAAATTAAAATCTCGAGATAATGAACGAAGTTTATGGGCTAGTCGGGAGTATAAAACGCTATATAGTTTATTTAGCGAATGTATTTTCAGAAAATCTTGTATGAATTGTGATGAAGTTTTCAATTAAAATTAGGGGTGTCTGTCCTAATTGGAAAACCTGGAAAACCGGAAAATATCAGGGAATTTTTTTTCAAGCCAGGGAATTTTTTCGAGAGCGTGCTTAATTTGTTTCAAATTAAAATAAGAAATTGAACAACAATAATTCTTCATTTGTGAAAGTATTTAATTTTATTATCATTTTTTATATTTAGTTTTTTTTATTATTATTTCATTTTATTTTATTTATTCATTTGTAAAATATTTAACTATTTTGTTGAAAATTCGTTTTTTGGTTTGAAATAAATTTTCTTAACTAAAATTTAACTATTCTATTTTTTGATGAAAATTGATCGTTTTTAGTTGAAAATTTAAGTATCTGATTGAAAACACAATTAATCTTATTGGTTTAAGACTTATCTTTTCGGTTGAGAATTGAACCATTTTTTTCAAACTTTTTCTCTTTCTTGACTGAAAAATCTTTTTTGGAATGAAAATTTAATTACTTGGTTGATAGTTAAACTCTTTTGTTAAAAATTGATTTTCTTGACTAAAGATTCATCATGTTAATCGAAAATTCATCTCTTTGGTTGAAAAATGAACTACTTTGTTGAAAATTTGTTTTTTTCATTGGCTGAAAATAATTTTTTCTACTGATAATTTAACTATTCTAGTTGAAATTTTAACTATTTTGTTAAAAAAAAATTTTTTTGTGTTGAAAATTAATTTTTTTAACTGAAAATGTAATTATTTCAGTTGAATATTCCATCATTTTAGTTGAAAATTAATCTTTTCAGTTAAACATTTATTCATTCAATGTTTCGCTGAAAAATATATTTTTTTTTACTTTTTTTTTTTTAGTTGCAAATTCGTCTGCTTAGTAGAAATGAATCTTTTTGGTTGAAAATTCAATTATTTCAGTTGAAAATTCATCATTTCAGTTTGAATTTTATCACTTTGGTTGAAAATTTATATTTTTGGTGGAAAATTAATTTTGTTAACTAAATATTTAACTATTTCATTTTTGGTTGAAAACTAATGTTTTTTAATTCTAAATTCAACTATGTGTTTGAAAATTTATCTTTTTTAATTGAAAATTCAACTTTATGGTTGAAAATTTATGTATTTTGTTGGAAATTGTCTTTTCTTGGTAGAAAATGAATCTTTTTGTATGAAAATTAATCTTCTTGTTCAATTCAATTCAATTCAATTCATGGTTTATTATTCCTTTTCTCACCTCGATTGAGGTCTTAGAATTACATTCCATTACATACACATCCTTTTCATATTATAATTAATGGTACTCACTTTAAACTCTGTTATAATCTTCTTGTTTGAAAATTAATATTTTTTGTTGAAAATTCAAGTATTCCAGTTAAATATACATAATTTTAGTTGAAAATTGAAAAAATCAATTTTCAACAAAAAATCGAATAATTATATTTCCGATTTAAAAAAATTAATTTTCTACAAAAAAAGCAAATTTTCAACCAAAGTGACGAATTTTGAACTAAAATGATCAATCTTCAACTAGAATAGATGAATTTTAAACTAAAAAGATTAATTTTCAAACGAGATGATTAATTTTCAAACAAAAGGATCAATTTTCTACCAAAAAGATTCATTACCTTGGTTGAAAATTTGCTTTTTTTTGTAGAAAATTAATTTTTTTTAGCTGGAAATATAATTATTCCATTTTTGGGTAAAAATGATTTTTTTAGTACAAACTTTAACTACATGGTTGAAAATTTGTCTTTTTTTATTGAAAGTGAAACTCTTTTGTTAAAGATTCATCTTTTTGTTTAAAATTCATCTATTCCATTTAAAGATTCATCATTTTGTTGAAAATTCATCACTTTGGTTGAAATTTGTTTGTGTGGAAAATTAATTTTTTTAACCAAAAATTTAATAATTACATTTTTGGTTGAAAACTTACCCTTTTTTAGTTCAAAATTCACCTATTTGTTTGAAAATTGATATTTTTTAGTTGAAAATTCAACTACGTGGTTGAGAATTCATGTATTTTGTTGAAAAATCATCTTTTTGGGTAGAAAATTAGTTTTTTTGGTTGAAAATTCCACTAATTTGGGTGAAAGTTCATCTACCTTGTTGAAAATGCAATATTTTTACTTCAAAATTTAGGAATTTGAAGCTTTTTAAATTGAATTTAATAATACTCACACTAATTTGACATAAATATGCACTGAACTTTCAGTACATATAAGATCAAATAAAAATTTGCTTGAATTATTATTCAAAAACATGAATTTTAGCGACAAATTCAAGAAATGAATAATTATGTTTTAATTATTATTTAATTATTTAATTAATCGATGGTGCTAATATATTTAAGAATATTTTGTAATATAATTTGTCAAATCTTTCTGAATGAAACATATTGATTGAATCCCTAGAAATTGAAAAAAAACATTATTTATAATAAACTTGCGAAACTCTATACATATTCCGAATGAATTGTTTAAAAAATGCGTAAATGCGTACTATTAAAAATTATACCTGGAAATAAAATTTTTTAATTTTCAGTTTGTGTGCGGGTGCACTAGGAAGATCTAAATTTATACATGTAAAAATTCAATTTTCGGTTTTAGTTAATCGCCCCCCCCCCCCAATTTGTTCGTTTCCAGAAAAAGAAATTCACTTTTTTCAAATAGGTCAACATTAAATCGTGCCACAGTGTGTTAAAGACTCCTTTCTGTCATTTTTTCAAATCAGCAACAACTTGAAATTATTTAAACATTATTCATATACAAATTCACATTTTCGACATTTTTCCACGAATAGGCCCATTTTTTTCGGAACCAGCTATAAATATGTTGCCAGGGACTCCTAGCTATAATTTTAAACAAACTGATAAAAAATATTAATTATTTAAACAATTTTTATAAATAAATGCACATTTTCACCATTTTTTCAAAATAGGCTCCACTTTCTTAGTGAAATTAACTAAAAATATATTGCCAATGACTCTTTGGTGTGTTACTTTTCCAATAAACGTGAACAGTTGATTATTTTAACAATTTTTATAAACAAAAGTACATTTTGGCCACTTTAACATGAATAGGCTACTTTTTCGTAGAAAAAACTATTAACGTCTTACCAATAACTCTTTCTTGTCATATTTGTCCAATTAACAAGAACTGTTGATCATTTGAACAATATTTATAAACAAATTCACAGTTTGGCCATTTTTCCATGATAAACATTAATTTTTGTTAAGTATTTCTTCTGGTCATATTTTCCTAATTAAGAAAAAATGTTAAATGAAACAAAAAAATGATTGTGACACACGAAAACTTTGCATTTCTTAATACAAATTGTTTAAATAATTGTCAAATAGAAGCTATTCTTAACTAATCGCAATTAGGCATTAATTTCTCTCATATTTCATCTAAAAAATATGAATTTCAAACAACTAATCATTGCCAATCACGAGAAAATGGCTTTTTGTTCATTAATTTGTTTAAAAAATTATAAAATATTTTTTGTTCAACATATTTTGCAATTGTTTAAACAATTTCTATTTGTATCATTTTTTTCCGCCAAATCATGAAAAGTTAACATTTTCTGGCATTATTGACATAATTAACGAATATCATAATAAAGCATGATAATTTTTTGATTGGGATATTTTGCAATTATTTAAACAATTTTTTCCCTGGTGGATCGAGAAAAGTTATTATTTTCTGGAATTTATATAATTAACGAATGTTAAGAGTAATATTTTTTGTTTAGGATATTTGGCACCTATTTAACAGATTTTCATTTATTTAGACCAATTTTTTTTTCTCTGTAAATTTGAAAAATTTACTATTTCATTGAATTAATGACGGAGCACTGAAAAAGTATTGTATAAAAAAATGATTGTTGTTTACAAAATTAGGTTGTAAGTTCTGAAATAAGACAATACTGAATAACAATGCGACACAGTGTAAGATATTCGAAAAAACTAGAATTTTCTCCAGCTTACCCATGAAAAGGCGCAAGTGAATGGTTATTATTATTTGTTTAAATAATAGCAAACAGTCTTTCACAAAAAATATCACTTTTAACATTCATTAACTGCATCATAAATTCCCGAAAAAAGTAACTTTTCAAGTTTTATAGAAGAAAAAAATTGTTCAAACAAATGAAGATTACTTGAATAATTTCAAACTTTCTTTCACAATTGTTTAAACAAAAGAAAATTGTTTAAAATATTTAGCAAATATCGTTAAAAGAACATATTAGTCTCAAATTTGTTATTTCTGTCATTAATTCCATAAAAATAATAGCTTTTCACGATTTACAGGTTAGCATATTATTTAAACAAATGAAAATTGTTTCAATAATTATATGATCTGTTAACCAAGAAATATTACTCCTGAGATTCATCAACTGTAATATTCATACCGAAAAATAATAACTGTTCACGATTTACAGGGGAAAAATAATTGTTTCAACAATAAAGAATTGTTTAAACAATTCAAACTTAGTTAAAAATACTTAAAAACTAAAAAAGTACTTGTTATTAACTTTTTTTATAATTAACGTTTAATCGCCAGGAATGTTCGAGGAATAATTTCCAAGCAATAATTTTTTATTTGCCCCCCCCCCCCATCATCTTGTACTTTAGCTGGAAAATGTCTCAAAAATGAAAAATAGTTAAATAGCAATTTTATGACAAATTCATGCAAAAGACGATATTTTTTTGAATTTTTACAAAATGAATTATTTTTATTACATAATTATTGATAAGTTTCCAAGTATTTTTTAACTAATTTTGAATTGTTCAAACAATTTTCCCCCCGCTCCAATCATGAAAAGTTCTTATATACTGCAATTAATCACCCAAGTATCGGATGTTGAAAATGATATATTTTTATCGATATTTAACAATGATTCAAGCAATTTTCATTTGTTTAAACAATTTTTTTCCTCTGTATATCTTGAGCAGTTACTACTTTCTGAAATTAATACAATTTTTAAGGAATACTTATAGTGATTTTTTTTAAAGAAAGTTTTCAATTATTTAAATAATTTCCCTTTGTTTAAACAATTTTTTCCCTCATAATCTTTGACAATTTACTATTTTATGTAATTAATGACGGTCGAGAAAATTAAAGTTTTTTCGAATTTATACTCTAATTACTTAAACAATAATAATTTTTTAAACCTTTTCAAATACTGATTAATAAGCGACATATTGTAAGAAATTCGAAAAAACTAGAATTTTTTCCATCTCTCATATAAAAAGGGGCAAGTGATTTTAATTGTTTAAATAATTTCAAACTTTCTTTCACAAAAAATATCACTCTTAACATTGATTAACTGCGTTATTAATTGCAAAAAATATTAACTTACCAGGATTTACAAGGGAAAAATTTTGTTTAAATAAATGAACATTGTTTAAATAATTGCCACATTTCCTAAATAGAAACATGTTACTCTTAACATTCGTTAAATGTTTCATTAATTCCAGAAAATACTAAATTTTCGCGTTTTACTGGGAAAAAATTATACAAATAATAGAAATTGTTTAAAAAATTGCAAAATATTTTAAACTATATCATTTATTCTGAAAAATAGTAACTTTTTACGATTAAATGGGGGGGGGGTAAATTGTTTTAACAAATACTAATTCCTGAAACAAATTAAATTTTTTTTTAATACTTGGTAACTTGTAGAATCAAAATAATTAATATTGAAAAAATATTTAAAATACGGTTTTCTGCACGAATTTTTCATAAAACTGCTATTTTACTATTTTGCATTTTTTGGGGCATTTTTCGGGCACAATACAAGGGGGTTATAGGGGTCAAAATTAAAAGTTATTGGGTAAAAGTTATTCCTTGGACACTCTTTAATTTATATTTCATTTAATAACAAAGCTGCTTTTTTTATAAACGATCCCATTTTTTGCAAATATACTTATATTTATATAAAATATCATGCAATCAGTATGAACACTTTAAAAAAAAATATACAGCAGCTTAAAACATTTACAAAGAAATTTATTTTTATATTAACAAATTAATGAGTTAAGCTGCTACTTCAAGATTTAAAATACTTGTAGAAATCATTTTTTTATTTTTTGTTTGGGATATCCATAAAAACAATTCTTAGTTACCATTTAAGAAAAAATTTTAAGAAAAATGTAAGAAAAAAAAATCAAAAGTAATTGTTAATATTAGAAACAAATTCAATAAACAAATGCATATCTTAGCCACTTCGCACTCTAAACACTTCATTCCTTTAACAAGACTGATGCAAAATTTTTCAGCAATAAATAATATGTACGATTTGTTAATACCTGATGACAATTTTCAATTCTTTCAATAAATTTGATAAACAAATACAAATTTTGTCAATATTCAATTGGGAGATTTCGTTTTTTTAAAGACATAAATTTTAAATTACTTGGTAAAATCCTTCCCTTATAATACTCTATCAACCAACAACCATTTTTTATTTTATAAACAATTTTATAAACAAATTTACAACTTGATTACCTCTGAACGAATGGATTTTTTTTTTCGCGAAATCGACTGATAGTGATTTCGGAGGGACCTTATTCGTTAGGAGACTTATTTAGGTGACAATATTTTTTATTTATTTAAATAAATTTTATAGAAAAATTCAGATTTTCGTCAATTTTCACATTTACAACTTGACTGCTTTTCAACAAATAGATGTAATTTTTTTTTATTAAATCGACTGCCAATGACTCATTAAGGACCCCATTTATTAGGAAACTTGGTCAGGCAACAATATTTGTTATTTATTTAATTAAATATTATAAACAAATATAGATTTTCGTCAATTCTTGGCCAACAGCCATACCACGCTGAAAAAACCAGTTCTCGTCAGATCACTGAAGTTAAGCAGCGTTGGGCGCGGTTAGTACTTGGATGGGTGACCATTCGAGAAAACTGAGTGCTGTTGGCACATCGTGGGTGTGGTGAGCCCACACTTGTAGTTATTTACTACAAGAAACTAACCTAGAAACACTACTCGAATCGGGTAGTTGTCACGCCTACCCTGAAAGGGAAATGGCTTAATGGTATACTTGACCATCAGATTTGGTTTTTTCAACGGATGTAACTCTAAATATATAAGTTGGAAAAATCCTTCCCTTATGAGACGTTATTAAAGAAGAATTTTTTATTTTATAAACAAATGTACAACTTGACTACTTTTCAACAATTGGATGTAGTTTTTTTAAATAACTCGACTGCCATGGCTCATTTTAGACCCTATTTATTAGGAGACTTTGTCAGGCGACAATATTTGTTATTTATTTAAATAAATTTTATAAACAAATACAAAAAACAGACTTGAATCTTAACATTTTTCTTCACAATTAGCTATAGAGTATAAACGAATAATTATTTGTTAAATATCACCCCCACAAAACTTTTTTACAGGGTCCCAAGAAAAAATTATAAATGAAAAATTGCGTTTTGCGAGTTTTTTGCGTTATGATTTTTTGCGGTTGTTTGAATACAAATTTTGTTTCTAATGCATGAAATACTTCTTTCTACTGATAATTAGATGTTTAAATAAATTGTTTAAACAATTTATTATTGTTTTTAGCAATTTTCTCTTAGACTAGAGTGAGAAAATCGCGGTTTTTTCGGAATTTTTCAACTTATTTTCATAAGTAATTGTTTAAACAATTTAATATTATTTATAATCATATGCTCTTAGAATAATGCTTAAAAGTTGCAGTTTTTTCTGAAATTTACAACTTTTATTCCACATTTCAATTAAAGTGAAGTCTAATTTAATTAAAGTTAACAAACATAGTTGTTTAAATAATTTTTTATTATTTTTTATAATATTCTCTTTGATAATGTTAGAAAGGTGCGGTTTTTTTCTGAAATTCTTCACTTTTTGTCAATTTTTTAATTAGAGTAGGATAATAATTAATGAAATTCTACAAACATAGCTGTTTAAACAAATTATTATTGTTTATAATTATCTCCTCTTCGAGGACTTAGAGTTTAATTAAAGAAAAAATTAGAGAAAAATATATTCACAAAAAAGAAAGGGATTATTTACAAAATTATTTTCTCTATTATTTATTTATTACTTGTTCATAAAGAACAATCCAAATCAAAGTTAAACATTTCAGAAAAGACTGGAACTTTCTAGGAATTATCTAAAAGCAGATGGTTATAAACAATAATAAATTGTTTAAATAATGATTTTTGTTACATTGAAATAATTATTACCAAACTAAGTGAAAAGTTGTCAAGAAGTGGAAAATTTTCAGATATGTAGTTATAAACAATAATAATTTGTTTAAAAAATAATGTTTGTCAATTTTTATAAATTGTTACCTCCCTTTAAGTGAAAAGTGGACAAAAAGTTAAATATTACAGAAAAAACCACAACTTTCATTACTCAAAGATAATATTATTTGAAATAATAATAAATTCTTTAAACAATTATTTTTGTTGACTTAATTTAATTATTACCCAAATCTAAGTCAAAATTTGACAAGAAGTGGAAAATTCAGAAAAAGCCGCAACTATCTAGCATTACTATATAAGAAGATAGTCATAAACAATAATAATTTGTTTAAAAAATGTTTTGTCAATTTTTATAAATGTTTACCTCGCTCTAAGTGAAAAGTGGACAAAAAGTTAAAAATTTTAGACAAAACACCAATTTTTAAATATTATTCAAAGAGAATATTAATAAAATAATAATAGATTATTTAAACAATTATTTTTGTTCACCTGTATTATTATCTCACTCTAATTGAAAAGTTGGCCAAAAGTGGACAGTTTTAGAAAAAAACTGCAACTTTCTAGCACTATTCTAAGAGAATATTATTATAAATAATAATAAATTGTTTAAACAGTTATTTCTGTTAAATTGAATTGATTTTGCCTCGCTCGAATTGAAAACTTAAAAATAAGTTGAAACATTCAGAAAAACCGCGAATTTCTAACTCTATTATAAAAGAAAATTGCTTGAAACAATAATAAATTGTTTAAATAATTTATGTAAAAATCTAATTATTAGTATAAAGTAGTATTTTACGTATTAGAAACAATTTGTGTTTTTTAAAAACGAAAAAAATCATAATTAGCGCCAAAAACTCGCAAAACCTAATTTTTCACTTATGGGATTTTTTTTGGGCCCTATAAAACAGATTTATGGGGGTGTTATTAAAAAAGTAATTATTTATTTGTATTTTAATCAATTTGGGGACGATACGTATGAAAATTCGCGAAAAAAATTTTTCACATACATTTTTGGACCACCCTAATGTAGATTCCAATATTTTTAAATATATGGTAAAAAGTATAAAAATTATAAAAAGAATACAGGTTTTTTTTAAACTTTGTATTAATCGAAACAAATTTGAAGAAAATAGAAATAATTAATATTCTTTTGTTTTTGGGTATAAACGATTTTAAAATGAAAAATGGAATTTTATGTTAAAGCTATGTTTCTTAAATTAAAAAAAACCATATCCGAAAATAATTATTCTATTATAATTCCTGAAATTTGCATACAGTAATTTAAAAAATATATTAATTAATTAATTTCATATTAAAAAATGGTATTAAGTTCATGTTATTAGAAATAGAAATTTTGAATTTATTAAAAAAATATTTAATGTTTAAACATTTTAAAAAGAGACATAAAGTATCCAATAACAAAAAAAATTTTGCAAAAAATGCCTCCTGTGAGGTTTGAACTCACGACCCCTGGTTTACGAGACCAGTGCTCTACCACTGAGCTAAAGAGGCGTATTGGTCGATCTTTCCTTAGTATCAGACCAGCTTCATCGGACATAATCCACGTAATGAAATTCCCGAAAGCTCAATAAATTTCAACTTTTAATCCAAAATAAACGTAAAATCAAACCATTTTTGTAAAATCATAGAATAACAATTTAATTTAAACAAAATAAAAATATCAATGAAGATTCAAGAGATGTACTCTGGATGTACTTTGTTCGAAATTGAAGATTTCAAAGCGCCACCTGTGCAAACTGATATGAAGAAGATTCTTTTAATTTTGTTGTATGATTTTGTAAAAAAAAAACTTGTGTATCATGTATGTGATGTGATGTTATGTGATGTGATACCTACGTATTTTGTATTAATTTTTTTAACATCTCTTTGTGACATGCGCCTTAAAAATTAGGGCATGTGGCCTAAAAAATTAGAAATCTCGACGTACGAGATTCGAGTCTCGTCAATCTTTAGTTCCTTTGGTTTATTTTCTTTACATTTTGTTTTCACGAATGACAAATTTCGCGATAAGTAGGTGGGATATATTAAAGAATAAGTTGTGCTCAGATGCCGTCGCTCAAATGCCTCCAAAACAGGAAAGAACTCGCTCCCGATTTAAGGTATAGATTAAAAAACATAACCTTACTTTTAGGTTAGGTTGGTTGAGCAACAATAAATAAACATTGAAAAGAAAAGAGTGGCGATCAGTGACCCTTGGTGAATTATATATCCTTGGCGTAATTTTTAAAAATATGCTGTCGTCATTTAGTACTTATATCTATTGTTACCGAGAAGGAGAATTAGTATTATTGGCAGATTTGACAGCTCCAAAATTTGCGAACAATTTATAAAAGTAGAGCTCTTTTCTTTATTGAAAAGTTCACTTCCTTGGGATAAAAGCTATTTAAGAATTAATAATTTCAGTTTTTCATTTTAGATTTAAAGATTTTTTCGTTAATTAAGGTTTTTGTAAAAGTCTTATGTAAGAGAGTTTTGATGGTTCAGTGTAATGGGTGTAATGATTTCTGATTTACTCAGGGTGTTTTATCACCTGGAAAACCTGGAATACCTGCAGTTGTCAGGGAATTTTTATATACTTGGAAAACCCTGGAGAGATCGGAGAATTTTTCTTTTAAATCAGTTAATTTTGTCGAGAGGGTGCTTAATTTTTTTTAAATTGTAATTTACAATTAAATAACAATGTCTTTTCATTTGTAAAGTAGCTCTATAATGATGGATTGAACTATTTTCTTACAAATTCAGTTTTTACTTTAGTTGGAAATTAAATTTTTTAATTGAAAATTTAACTATTCTATTTGTGTTTGAAAATTGATATTTTCCAGTTAAAAATTGAGATATTTTATTGAATTATACTACTTTTATTTAAAAATTAAAATCTTTTTTAGTTGAAATATCAACTATTGAATTTATCGTTGAGAATTCATCCTTTTTAGATGTAAATTAAACTACTTGGTGAAGAGGTAAACTCTTTTGTCAGAAATTAATTTTTTGGTTGAAGATTCATCATTTTAAATAAAAATTCAACTATTTTCTTCTAAATTCTTTTTTTTTGGTGAAAATTAATTATTTATGCTGAAAATGTAACTATTTCAGTCAAAACTTAAACTATTTTGTTAAAAATTTCTTTTTTTTTTTGTTGAAAATTAATTTTGTTAACAAAAAATTTAAGTATTCCAGTGGGACATCCTATCATTTTAGTTGAAAATTCATCTCTTTCGTTAAACATTAATTTTTTTAACTAAAAATTTACCTATTCAATTTTTGGTTAAAAATGTATCTTTTTGTTAGATTAAAATGCGTGTATTTTGTTGACAATTCATCTTTTTCGGTACAAAATGAATCTTCTTGGTTGAAAATTCAACTATTTTAGTTGAAGATTCATGATTTTAATAAAAAAATTAATCTCTTTGGTTGAACATTTAACTATTTTGTTGAAAATTCGTTTCTTTTTTGTTGATGATTGATTTTTTAAACAGAAAATATAACTATTAAAGTTGGATATTCCATCATTTTAGTTGAAAATTAATCTCTCTGGTTAAACATTAATTTTTTTAACTAAAAATTTACCTATTCAATTTTTGGTTGAAAATGTATCTTTTTTATATGAAAATGCATATATTTTGTAAACAATTAATCTTTTTTGGTACAAAATTAATCTTCTTTGTTAAAAAACCAACTATTCCAGTTAAAGATTCATCTTTTTGGTTAAAAATTCAACTATTCCACTTGAAAATTCATCTCTTTGTTTGAAAATTAATTATTTTGTTGAAAAGTCG
>CAKNYM010049078.1:96335-106833 GCA_932195095.1 Andricus curvator
CCATCATTTTAGTTGAAAATTAATCTCTCTGGTTAAACATTAATTTTGTTAACTAAAAATGAAAATGTACCTTTTTTAGATGAAAATGCATGTATTTTGTTAACAATTAATCTGTTTTGGTACAAAATTAAACTTCTTCGTTGAAGATCCAACTATTCCAGTTAAAGATTCATCATTTTAGTTGAAAATTTTTTCTTTTTGATTTCAAATTCAACTATTCCTGTTGAAGATTTATCATTTTAACTAAAAAGGCATCATTATAGTTGAAAATTTAACTATTTTGGTAGAAAATTTATCTGTTTTGCTTGAAAATTTATGCATTTTGTTAACAATTCATCTTTTTTGGTAGAACATTAACTTTTTTGGTTGAAAATAGAACTATTCCAGTTGAAGATCTCTTTGGTTGAACATTAATTTTTTTACCTGCAAGTTTAACTATTCAATTTTTGGTAGAAATTTGATCTTTTTGGTAGAAAATTAATCTTCTTCGTTGAAAATTCATCTATTCCAGTTGAGGATTCATCATTTGAATCAAAAATTCATCTCTTTGGTTAAAAATCTAACTATTTTGTTGAAAATTCAGTTTTTTGTTGTTGAAAATGAATTTTCTTAAATGAAAATTTAAGAATTTATTTTTTAATTGAAATTTAATCTTTTTTAGTTGAAAACTCGTGTATTTTGTTAACAATTCATTTTTTTCTTTTTGAAAATTAATCTTTTTGGTTGGAATTCAACTATTCCAGTTGAGGATTCATCATTTTAATTAAAAATCCATCTCATTGGTTACATATTTAACTTTTTTGTTGACAATTCGTTTTTTTGTTGTTGGAAATTAATTTTGTTGACTGAAAATTTAACTATTCCATTTTTTGTTGAAAATTCAACTATTCCACTTGAAAATTCTTCTCTTTGTTTGAAAATTAATTATTTTATTGAAAAGTCGTTTTTTATTGTTGTTAACAATTATTTTTTTGAACTGAAAATTTAATTATTCAATTTTGGTTGAAAATTTATCTTTTTTATTTGAGAATTCACGTTTTTTTTTCAAAGTTCGTCCTTTTTTGGTAGAAACTTAATCTTCTTGATTGAAAATTCAGTTTTTTGGTTAAAAAGTAATCTTTTAGGTTGGAAATTCAACAATCCCAGTTGAGGATTCATCATTTTAATTAAAAATTAATCTCTTCGGTTGAAAATTGATCTATTTTGTTGAAAATTCGTTTCTTTTTTGTTGAAAATTGATTTTTTAAACAGAAAACATAACTATTCCATTGTGATATTCCATCATTTTAGTTGAAAGTTAATCTCTCTGGTTAAACATTACTTTTTTTAACTAAAAATTTACCTATTCAATTTTTGGTTGAATATGTATCTTTTTTAGATGAAAATGCATGTACTTTGTTAACAATTAATCTATTTGGGTACAAAATTAATCTTCTTTGTTGAAAATCGAAGTATTCCAGTTAAAGATTCATCATTTTAGTTGACAATTTATCTTTTTGGTTTAAAATTCAACTATTCCCGTTGAAGATTTATCATTTTAATTAAAAATTCATCATTTTGGTTGAAAATTTAACTATTTTTTTGAAAATTTAGTTTTTTGTTGTTGAAAATTAATTTTGTTAACTGGAAATTTAAATATTCAACTTTTGATTGAAATTGTATCTTTTTAGTATAAAATTCATGGATTTTGTTAAAAATGCATTTTTTTGTGTGGAAAATTGATCTTTTTGGTTAAAAAGTAATCTTTCGGGTTGGAAATTCATCTATTCCAGTTGAGGATTCATCATTTTAATTAAAAATTCATCTGTTTGGTTGAAAATTTAACTATTTTGTTGAAAATTTAGTTTTTTGTTGTTGAAAATTAATTTTCTGAAATGAAAATTTAACTATTCAATTTTTAATTGAAATTTTATCTTTTTTAGTTGAAAATTCATGTATTTTGTTAACAATTCATTTATTTGTTTGTAGAAAATAAATCTTTTTGGTTGAAATTCAACTATTCAATTTGAGGATTCATCATTTTAATTAAAAATCCATCTCTTTGGTTGAACATTTAACTGTTTTGTTGACAATTCGTTTTTTTGTTGTTGAAAATTAATTTTGTTAACTGAAAATTTAACGATTAAATTTATGGTTATAAATGCAAATATTCCAGTTAAAGATTCATCTTTTTGGTTGAAAATTCAACTATTCCACTTGAGAATTCATCTCCTTGTTTGAAAATTAATCGATTGAAAATTGATCTTTTTGGGTTTAAATTAAACTATTTAATTTAAAGATTCATAATTTTAGTTAAAGATTCATCATTTTAATTAAAAATTCATCTCTTTGGTTTAAAATTTAACTATTTTGTTCAAAGAAAATTATTTTTTTGTTGACAATTAATTTTTTTGGTTTTAAATTTAACTATTCCAGGTGAAGATTCATAATTTTAGTTCAAAATTCGTCTTTTTAATTTGCAGTTCAGTTTTGATTACTTCAAATAAAAAAATGTTCAACTCTACGAGTTCGAATTTTTAAATTTCAATGACCAAAAAAAAAGGTTTACAAAACGAAAAATCAGGAAATGACCGGGAATTTTCGTCCTCGATTAAAACGACCTCCCTAAATTAATTTCTCTTTTTTTCAGGTGACAACACCGTTTCGATCGCTGGTCCTTTGTGGTGAAAACAGACAAGACATGGAGGACTGGATAGGAGCTTTGAAAAGCTCAGCAGAAACTCCCCAGGATGCAGGAACAGCAGAACTTCTAGGAGGAAATCATCAGTGGTACGCGACAAGTCATGCCAGACCAACGTATTGCAACGTCTGTCGAGATGCTTTATACGGTAATTATCATTTGGATTTCGTGTTATTTTTCCCATTGTTACGCTCTTTCTTTCTAGCCCTCTTTACAAACAATCTCCGTCTATTTACGTTGCAGGGGTTACTTCGCACGGTTTGAGTTGCGAGGTGTGTAAATATAAGGTTCACAAGAGGTGTAGCGCGAAAGCAATAAATAACTGTAAGTGGACGACATTAGCATCGATCGGGAAGGACATCATCGAGGATAAAGATGGAGTGAGTCTAGAATATTTTCTTAAAGACAACATTTACTCGAGAGCTTAAATAGATTTTAAAACACAAATTGCTGGCCTCAGACTCACCACACTATTGACACTATTTTGCTACTGATTCCAAAAAAATGACACTAAAGACACTACAGGGTGTCCAGCGACCTTGAAAACCTGGAAATCTCCTTCAATTTTTCACGAGAACCTTGAATTTATTTTTTTTCCCTTGGTGGAAAAATTGTTACAAAAAAATTTGTTTTTTGTTGAAAATTCAAATATTTTGGTAGAAAATTTATCTGATTTGGTTGAGGATTTCTTGGTTGCATTCAACTGTGTTTCGTTTCAAATTAAAATTTTTTTTTGTTTGTTGAAATAATATCAAATATTATATTTTTCGTTAGGAATTCATCTATTTTGGTAGAAAGTTCAACTAGTTCGTTGAAAAATAACGAACATTTTTGTTGAAAAGTGTTGTTTTTGGTTTGAAAATTCACTTTTTTGGTAAAAAAATTTCTGTAAAGGGTTCAGCTATTTTGTTGAAAATTTGTATTTTCTGTTTGAAAATTTAACTATTCAGCTGAAAGTTGAACTACTTTTTTAATAATTGAGTTGTTTGGTTGAAGATTCATAATTTTAGTTGAAAATTCATTTCTTCGTTTGAAAATTTATCTATTTTGTTTCAAATTCTTTTTTTTCTTGGGTAGACAATTAAAATATTTTGGTAGTAAATTCAACTATTAGGTTGAAAATTAGTTTTTTTGTTGGAAATTTAACTCTTTTGTTGAAAGTTCGTCTTTTTGGCTTGAAAATGTTAGAAAAATCAACTAATTGGTTGAAAATTAACTTTTTTGTTGAAAATTCATCCTTTTGGCTTAAAAATTCAACTCTTTTGTTCAAAAGTATTTCTTTCGGTTTGAAAATCCAAGTGACCGAAAAATCTTTCTTGGTTGTAAAATCAACTCTTCTGTTGAAAATTCATTTTTTTTTGGTTGAAAATTCAACAAGTTTGTTAAAAAAATCATCTATTTTGTTGAAAATGCAATATTTTTACTTGAAATGCTAGAACTGAATAATTTTATCTTGAAATTTAATATGAAAAATCATTTTTAATGGCTGATAACTGTAACTAGTTACTAAAAAAAAATAACTTACCCAACTCTGATTTGCAGCACAGAAGAATAATTTTCTACCAAAAAAGATGAATTTTCAACAAATTACATCAATGTTCAACTAAATAGTTTGAACCCGAGAATATGAATAAATTAACAGCAAAAAAGATTATTTACGACCAATCAGTTGAATTTTCAAAAAAATACTTGAATTTTCAATTGAAAAAATTACTCTTGGCAAAGAAAAAACGAATTTTCAACTAAAAATATTAATCTTGAACCAAAAAAATGAACTTTTAAAAAAGTAGTTCAACTTTCAACCAAGGACTTTAATTTCCAACCTTAAAAGTTGAATTTTCAACGAAGAATGTGATTGTTCACATTTCAACAACAAAAAAATACATTTTGAACCAAAAATGGAATTTTCTAAAAAAAAAAAGAGTTAAATTTTCGACCCCAAAAAAATGAATTTTCAACTAATATTACGAGTCTTCCACCAAAAAACTCAACTTTTAAAAAATTAGTTCAAGTTTCAACCAAGCAATTGAATTTTCAACCTAAAAAGATGAATTTTTAACGAAAAATGTTATAGTTGATATTTCAACAGAAAATTATTTTAATTAAAAATAAAAAAACAGTTGGATTTAACCAACAAAAACGAATTTTTAACATCATATTTAAATCCTCTACTAAAACAGATTAATTTTTATCCAGAGAGTTGCGTTTTTAACCAAAAAAGGTGAAATTTATACAGTAAGAAATGAATGTTCAAACAAAAAAGATGAATGTTCAACAAAATAGTTAAATTTTCAACCATAAGAATTTTTTATTTAACAAAGAAAGAAAATTTCAATCAAATTGTTGAAATTTCAAGCCGAAAAGACAAATTCTCGACAAAACCGTTGAATTTTCAGCCCGAGAAAATAAATTTTCAACAAAAAGATCATTTTCAACCAATCAGTTGAATTTTCCACAAAATAGTTAAACGTTCAGATAAGAAAATTAATTTTTAACAACAACAAAAAACGAATCTTCAACCAAAAAAATTAACTTTTAAGAAACTTTTAACCAAGGACTTGAATTTTCAACTAAAAGAGATGAAGCTTCAACGAAAAATGTAATAGCTGACATTTCAACAAAAAAAAGATTTTAATATCAAATAAAAATCAGTTGGATTTAACCAGCAAAAACGAATTTTGGACAAAATACTTGAATCCTCAACTGTAACAAATTATTTCCAACCAATCAGTTATATTTTAACCAAAAAGATAAGTTTTCTACAAAACAGTTGAATTTTCAATCAAATATTTCAATTTTCAACCAAAAATATGAATTTTCTATGCAGAAAATTAAATTTCTACCAAAAAGGTGAATTCTCAACAAAATACATACATTTTTAACCAAATTGATGAATTTTCAGCCAAAAAGAATATTTTTCTATCAAAAAAGACGAACTTTCAAAAAATTACATAAATTTTTAACTAAATCGTTTGAACAATAAATGTGATGTTAGTCCAAATTTTATTTAATTAATTTGTACTTTATATTTTTCTTCGTTTCTGCACATTTTTAACTAAATAGTTGAATTTTTAACCTAAAAAAGATCAATTCTGAACCAAAAGTGGAGCAGTTCAATATACATTTAAGAGAATTAATTTTCCATTTGAAAAAAAACGAATTTTCTACAAAACAGTTGAATTTTTAAACCGAGAATATGAGTTAAAAAACAAGAAGTTAATTTTCAAGTAAAAAAATGAACTTTTAAAAAAGTAGTTAAACTTTCAATCAGGGAGTTGAATTTTCAACCTAAAAAGATGAGTTTTCAAAAACATGTAATAGTTGATATTTCAACCAGAAAATATTTTAATTAAAAATAAAAAACAGTGGGATTTTACCAACAAAAACGGATTTTCAACCAGTGTCATTTTTAACCAAAGAAATTGATTTTTTAACAAAAACGACAAACTTTCAACAATATACATAAATTTTCAATCAAATAGTTCAATTTTCTACGAATTTGTTGAATTTTTTAGCCGAAAATAGAAATTTTCTACAAAATAGTTTAATTTTCAACAAAAAAGTTAATTTTCAACCAAAGAGTTTATTTTTTAACCAGGCAGTTGCATTTTTAACAAAAAAAAAAAGTGAAATTTCCATAGATGAGATGAATTTTCAAACCAAGAAAATGAATGTTAATAATAGATGAATTTTCAACAACAACCATATTTTTTAGTCAAGAAAGAAAAGAAATTTGAATCAAACTGTGGAATTTTTAACCCAGAAAGAGGAATTTTCAAACAAACCCTTTAATTTTTAACCAAAGATGTTGATTTTCTACCAAAAAAGACAAATTTTCAACAAAAATGTTAATTTCCATCCGAAATAAATTAATTTTTAACCATACAGTTGCATTTTTAACCAAAATAGTTAAAATTTCTACAGAAAGAGATAAATTTTCAAACCAAAAAAGTAAATGTTTTTAAAAAATAGTAGAATATTCAACCAAAGAACAATTCTTTAGTTAAGAAAGAAAAAAAATTTCAATCAAATTGTGGAATTTTCAAGCCAAAAAAAAAGACAAATTGTCATGACAACAGTTAAATTTTCAACTAAATTTTAATTTAACAAAATGTTTGAATGTTTAAAATATTATGTTAGAAAACTGGAAATTTTGCTTGAAAAATAAAGAATTATATTCCGTCTACAAATAAAGTTTAACACTTTAAAAATGTTATAACACTATTTCGACTATTTTTTCAAATTTGTGACACTATTTAAACTATCTTTTATCTCTGAAGTGAGTCCGAGGTCTTAAATTCGATATTGAAAACATTTTTTGAAGTTTTTATTTTCTTACAGAACATTTCGATGCCCCATCAGTGGATGGAGGGTAACTTGCCAGTATCCTCGAAATGTACCGTATGTGACAAAACGTGTGGTTCAGTTTTAAGGTAAGTCGAATTTAATTAATTTCATTTAAATTGTATTGTATTGATTATTTATAGACTTCACACTCTTTCCCCTATTTTCCCTTTTTTAAAAATTCATACTTTTCGCTTAAATGTGAACTGAATTAATAGAAACCAGTAAGAAAATCCAACTATTTACGGTTCAGAAATCATCTCTTTTGGTTAAAAATTCTACTATTTGGTGGAAACTTTAATTATTTTCTTGAAACTTCAACTATTTCTTTAAAAAGTCATCTTTTATGGCCGAATATTCCACTGTTTCATTGAGCATTCGTCTTTTTGGATAGAAAATTCGTTCTTTTGAATTGAAAATTCATATTATTTGATGGAAAATTAACTTTTTTGTTGAAAATTCAACTGTGGGGTTGAAAATTAATCTTTTTTGGTTGAGGATTCAACTATTTTGTTGAAAAGTCGTATTTTTTTGTTGAAAATTCAACCAATTGGTTCATATTTGAAGTAGTTATTAAAAATTCATGTTTTTCGTTAAAGATTCGTCATTTTAGTTGAAACGTTATCTCTTCGGATAGAAATTTAACTATTTTGTTGAAAATTTATTTTTTAATTGAAAATAATTTTTTTTAACTAAAAATTTAATTAATCAATTTTTGGATGAAAATTGATCTTTTTCTTTTTTTGAAACTCAACTATTTGATTGAAAATTAATGTATTTTGTTAAAAATTCGTCTTTTTGGTAGGAAATTAATCTTCTTGGTTGAAAGTTCGACCATATGGTTTAAAATTTATCTATTTTGGTTGATTTTTTTAGTTAAAAATTAAACTGATTTTTTGATATTATTTTTCATGGTTGAAAATGTATTTGTTTTAACTAAAAATGTAACTATTTTGGTTAAAAATTCAACAATTTGGTTGGAAATTAAATTTTTTGTTAAAAATGCAACTGCTTTGTAGAAAACTCTTATTTTTGCCTTAAAAATTTAATAATTTGGTTTAAAAAATTTTCTTGACTGAAAATTCAACTCTTCTATTGAAATTTTGTCTTTTTGGTTTAAAAATGCATCGGTTTTGGTTGAAAATGCTTGGTTGAAGATTCATCTCTTTGGTTGAGAATTAAACTATTTGGTTCGAAATTTATCTATTTATCTATTCAAAATTTATTTATTTAAATTTTGTCTTGAAAATTCAACTGTTTTGTAGCAAACTCATATTTTTTGCCTTAAAAATTTAACAATTTGCTTAAAAAAAAATCTTGATTGAAAATTCATTTCTTTGGTTAAAAATGTAACTATTTTGTTGAAAATTCATCATTTTTGGCAGAAAATTAAGCTGCTTGATTGAAGATTCATTTCTTTCATTGAAAATATAAATATTTTGTTGAAAATTTATTTATTTTGTTCGAAAATTCATCTTTTTGGTTGAAAATTAAACTATTTGGTTTAAAGTGAATCTATTTTGGTAGAAGTTTCATCTTTTCTGGTTAAAATTACAACTGTTTGTTTTAAAATTAATCTGCTTTCGTTGAGGATTCAATTATTTGAAAATTCATCTTTTCTGGTTGAAAAATAAACTACTTGGTTTAAAATCGAACTACTTTGGTAAAAATTGATTTTTTTTGTTGAAGATTCAACATTTTAGTTAAAAAGTCATCTCCTTGGTTGAAAATTGAACGGATTGTTTTTTAATTTTCCTTTTTTCATTGAAAATTAATTTTTTTAGATCAAAATTCAACTATTTGATTTAAAATTCATGTCTTTTTTTGATAATAATTTGTATTTTTGATTAAAAAATTTCACAACTTTGGTCAAAAATTCAACTCTTTTTTTGAAAATTCGTCTTTTCGGTTTGAAAATGCATCTCTTTTGGTAGAAATTTCATGTCTTTGATTAAAAATGCAAATTTTTTGTTGAAAATTCTTTTTATCGGGTTAAAAGACATCAGTTTTCTAAAATATTCGACTTTTTAGCTCGAAAACTCAATTCTTTTGCTGAACGTTCATCTATTTTGGTAGAAGTTTAATCTTTTCTGGTTAAAATTACAACTGTTTGGTTGTATTTAGTTGAAAATTCGTCTTTTCTTGTTGAAAAATAAACTCCTTGGTTTAAAATCGAACTACTTTGTTCAAAAATTGATTTTTTTGGTTGAAGATTCAACATTTTAGTTAAAAAGTCATCTCCTTGGTTGAAAACTGAACTGATTTTTGGAAATTATCATTTTTTAATTGAAAATTAGTTTTTTTAGATCAAAATTCAACTATTTGAATAATATTTCAACTATTTGATTTAAAATTCATGTATTTTGTTGATAATTTGTATTTTTGAGTAAAAAATTCCACAACGTTGGTCGAAAATTCAACTCTTTTGTTGAAAATTCTTTTTTCCGGGTTTACGAGACACCTGTTTTCTAAAATATTCGATTTCTGAGCTTGAAAACTTAATTCTTTTGCTGAAAATTAATCCTTTTATTGAAAATTCAAGTATTTTATTAAAAATGTAATATATTTCGACTTGAAATTTTAGGAATTTAAATCGTTTTATATTGAATTCAATACGGTATCTACATTAATTTAATTTCAGAGAATTTTCTCCTATATTATTCTCATCTTTTTTGAAAAAATCAACCTATTTCCCCTAATTTGAGAGAATCTTGGGCTGTGAAGTCTGTAATTAATTTTGTAGCTACACATTGAGTTTGGGTTTAGATTTTTATTAAAAAATTTTTTTTAGACTGCAAGACTGGAGATGTTTATGGTGTAGAGCAACAGTCCACACAGCATGTAGACCTGCCATGTCTGATAGATGTCCCTTAGGACCAGGAAAACTTAGTGTGGTGCCTCCCACTGCATTACATAGCATAGGTAACTCTCCATAAATAGAATACACAGTATTCCCCTTACTTCCTTTTTCCCATATATGATTACCAACTATCGTAAATTTAAGTAGAGGGAATATTTGTTTATGAACCAGGTAGCGACGAAGCTTGGGAAGCGGTAAGGCCAATAGGATGCAGCCCACTTTTGGTATTCGTTAACAGCAAATCTGGTGACAATCAGGGCATTAAATTCCTCAGGAGGTTCAAGCAGTTGCTGAATCCTGCCCAAGTTTTCGATCTCATCCAAGGAGGTCCTGGTCCCGGGTAATTTTTCATTCTCATAATACTAGCTGCAGATTTTTTTAGTCATTGCAGGGTGTCTACTAGGGTGGTTTTTATTCACACTTGGTGGATTTTTATTTTGAATGTCTCTGCTCTAACCCCCCAATTTTTTTCGAATGCCAACAAACCAAAATCTCCAGATTTGAGCAAAATCGGTTAATGTTTAGGGGTGGCGCAAAGAACATGAAGTTTCCCATTGATTTAACATGGGAAAAAGTCAGCTTTTTGTAAATCTAATATTTAAACGCGATTATAT